>CAUYRT010057630.1:0-126992 GCA_963574885.1 Lepilemur ruficaudatus
AAGGGGAAAAAAAAATTTATGCATGCACAAGCAAACAAATTTAATTTGAATGCCCCCCGCGGTATTTCTCTTTTGGAACAAATGAATTTACAGTTAAAAAAAAAAAAAAAAAAAAAAAACGAAGAATGATAAATATGAGAATTAGGGTGAGAAGCAAAAAACCGTCCAAGAGGGGGAAAAAAATTCAGAAAGGTAGGCAAAGTATAGGTAGATAGCTGAATTTGAAGGATAAAGTCAGAAAACACTTCATGAAAAATCCAAAAATGACAGGGTCTTCAGGGATGCAAGGATAATGAGGACTTAGAAGAGAATGCTAGTGTTTGGGGTTTCTTGAAACCTCTTTATTGAGGTATGACTGACATACAAAAAGTTGTATATCTATTTAGCACATGGAGGTAAAAATACACCCATAAAACACAGTCCATGCCATAAACTCATCTGTCATCACAAAAAATGGCATTTAAAAATTTACTGGTAAATTCAGTGTAATCAGTTTTTTTCCAGTAATAGAGATAGAATGTAATTACCTGAATAGTATCTGAACATAGTTATCTAAATATAGTAATCTGAATAGTAATTGGTAGACCTGAGAGCAACGGCAATGGGACACACACTACACTTGCAAAAAGCATGTGGTGAAGAAATAAAAAATATTCCAGAAGAGAATGTTACAAACTATTAGGTACAGTACAAGCTCAATTTTGTATTTAAAGAAAAATTAAAATGTACTAATATCTAGATTTATATCAAATTGATAATACTGTTACCTGTAGGTAGTGAAATTTCAGGCAGTTTCTTTTCTTTTTATGTGTTCTCCAAATTTTCTAAAAAAATAATTTCCTTTAATAAGAAAATATTCTAAATTGCATATTTAAAATTATATGTAAAACATTTATAAAATATAAAAAAAGAACTGATCTATTGTTTAAGAAAAAGTTTAATTATTTAAGAATGGTAAGATTGAAGAGAAGGTACTGGAAGATCAAAGATAATAGATGGAACAAACATTTAAACAAATGAGAAAAGGCAGAATCAATAAGCCAAAAGTGATAGGGGTAGCTTTGATGAAAAGAATCTTCTCTTGTAAAGTTGGGAAGGAAACAGCAATGCAGTTAGAAAATGATGGATTTCCAGTGAAATGAAAGTAAGTTAAAGGGTTAAGATCTAAATGCACTAATTTCCATGATAATGCAAGGGATTCACATTTTAGAAAAATTTGAGAAAGTAAAAACAGGGTTGGAACCTCATAGACTAGCCACCAGGAGAAAGTACAAGGCAGGGAAATTTAACAAAGAAAAATTTACGAAGTGATACTGAAGGTCCAAGGCGAGTCTGATAATCATAAATTTTAATAGAGCAAATAAATATTGTTATGCTGTTTTCTCCAATAGCACTGTAGGAGAGGAAATTTTTCTTTCCTCATTCTTTGTAGGTTCATGGCTGAGGCAGCTATAATAAAACAGATTAACTAGAGAAAGCATACACCTTTATTTAATAGAGTTTTACACGACACAGATTTCAGAAATGAGCACCCAAAGGAAAAGGAAACCTGTGTATTTTTCTGCTAAATTTTATGGAGAAGTAGATAGTCGTGCAGTGTCACTGGACAAAGGGAGTATGATCTAACAGTAATAAACTGGGGGTGGGGGGGGCACGGGAGGCTCAGCAGGGGCTGTTTGTTCAGATTCTTCTCTGTGTCCTTGTGTCTTTAGAAATAAGGGCATTCTTTTCCATCCAAGTACAGGGAGGGACCTCTCAAATGAGAATCTTATGACCTACTTCATGGGAGAAGGATCGGAGAAGCTCAGAGTGTGACCTTCCTACTGCTATTTCCTCAAATGTTAAGATGCCATATTTTTGGGTAGCATGTACTAAACTATCAGCATGCAGGAGTCTACAAATAAAAATGGAGGGAAAAGTGGATGTTTGAAGTAAATCATATATTGAAAAGTGTCAACAAGAAAAGAGTTAAGTAGTTGTTGAGAGGGCAGGCGAAGTCAGGAAGAGGTCTTGGAAATAAACTCATAACCAGAGATTAGAGCAGTATTACCCGAATTACCAAAGTGTGTCGGGTGGCAGTCTCTATTCCTGAGAGATAATTGAGGAAAAACATTTTGTGTTTTGAAACAAAATGTTTCAAAAAGAATTTTTTTTCCCAAAACATTTTTTGACCAGGCATGGTGGTTCATGCCTGTAATCCTAGTACTTTGGGAGGAAAAGATAGAAGGATAACTGGAGGACAGGGGTTTGAGACCAGACTGAGCAACGCAGTCTCTTTTCTCCCTCATTTCTACGGGAGAAAAAAAATTAGCTAGACGTGGTGTTGTGCACCTGTAGTCCCAGCAAGTCCCACCTGTAGTGCCGCAGGATACTGAGGCAAGGGGATCACTTGAGCCCAGGAGCTGAGGTTGCAGTGAACTATGATGACACCACTACATTGTAGTCAGAGCAACAGAGTGAGATCCTATCTCAGAAAACCTAACATAAAACATAAAACATTCTGAAATTTGGAAAATTTTGCACATTAGACCTATAATCTAAGAATGTGTAAAAAGCATGGGATAGTATAATAAAAAACTTATTATACTGCAGAAATTACTGCAGAATCTAAATTTATGTATCACACCTACAATTTTTCAAAGTTATTTGACCATGAGGTTCTCTCCAACTTACATATTTTAAAAATAATTCACTTCCATATTGGAAATAAATGAGGAGGGCTTATGGTTAGCCTGACGAATATGTTAAATGCTAATAGATTGAGGCGTATGTTTTGGACAGAGAGTTGAACTTAAAGAATTTGTCAAAAGAGCTGCTACAGAATATAGCTCTTTAAATGGTTAATCAATAAAGTGGAGTAGAAGGCAATTGGAATTTGAATGTCTTAAATACAGAATGTGTCATTCAGAAGATATTGAAGTTACCCACAATATTCTGGAGGTATAAGGAAAGGAACACAAAAATTCAGTACCAAAGACCTCCAAGAGGCAATGAAGACAACTGCCTGCAAATCATAAGTTTTGAAAGAATGATACACTGCATTGCCTCTGCTGCAGATAAGGAGGAGTCAAAGGCTAAGTGCCCTCAGTTCAATGTTCAATAACCCATAAATACTGATAGAAACCAAGATATCAACTATTGCTGATGTCAAAACTTACAGGAGAATGAACAGTCTATTTTGCCAAAAAAAAAAAAAAAGTGATGGGAATTAAAGGAAGGCTAGGCTTAGGTAAAATAAAGATTTTTAGACTTCTGGCATACATAGAAAGTTCTTGGAAATAAAATGATGTTCCAATAAACACAAATAAAGAGCTAAAAATAAGACGACAGTTTGGGGCCTTAACAAAAGGACAAAGCAAGGAAAATAAAGTAATCATTTAAAGAAAGTTGACACTGGGAGAGATTCTTTGGGTGGAGGGCATTCATTTTGAACTTTGATTTTTCACAAAGACAAAGAAGAAAAAGGTTTAAAAGCACTGAAAGAAAGGACAAAGATTAAACGTGCCTTACAAATAGAACCTCTTTGGAGTCTGCAAATTTCCCATTCTCAACTATTCCTCAAGGGGGATCAGCCACTTGAAATTCCTAAATTACACATTTCAAGGAAAATTAAAAAGCATAAAATATTGAATTTCAGTAAAGATTTCTGTGAAAATAAGAAAGATAAAATTTCCAAAGTAAAATACTTAAGAAATCTTGCATACTACATTCCTTTTGGGTTACCTTAATGCCCATTTTTGTTAAAAAAGGTTTGAAATAGTCTCCAGCTTAGGGAAAAAAAAAATCACTTATGTTTACTTTATTTAACATTTTTCAAACTTATATGAACTCAGAGCCATTTAGGAGAAAAAGGGATTAGATAATCCTGAATTGCAGAGTCCCTGGAGAAAAATGGCAAGAGCAAAGAACACATTGATTATATGATTTTTTTAAACCCCTTGAAATGATTTATAACTATGAATTATGTATCTCTAAAGAAAGAATGGATAACATGACACTTGATGAAGGAGAAAACATTGCTATAGACCATGAGTTCCTGGAAGACAGAAATCACTTGTTTGATCTGTGTAGCTCAGTCAGAAAAAAGTACATACTTGATAAATGTGTTTAACTGAGTGACGCTTAATATTAAGTGATTAATTATATTTGCCCAATTTATATAATGTGGAAAGGGCTATGGCTATATCTTAAAGACCATGCTCACTGTTTAAATGTCAATAAATGAGCTCATCCCCACCTCTAGCTGATAGCAATACATATACCAAGCAATTTAATGTTTGTAAAACAATAGCCACTCAAAATTTACTGAAAATTTCTTAAGGGATATGCAACACAAGCATTTATATCTCTAATGCAAGGAGATTAATGATTAGTAGCGCTTTTTGACAACTGTTCAAGCATTAGTCTCTTGGTTCTATGCTAAGAGTTTAAAATGCATTTAAAAAAGAAAGATGTTATAAATGAAAGAGGCACTTGACTGATATTTTTTCTTTTTGCATTTGAGAAGGAAAAAAGAATCAGACACATTTAAAAGTCATCTTCTATCAAAGAGTAAATATTAGGCACTTCCATCACCTTACAACTTTAAATTTTAGAAGTCTTTTAAGTGACAGATATAAATGGGATTTTTTTTTTATGATGAGTGCCCAGAATACATTCATAGAAAGGAAAATGCTTTCATACACGCAAGTCCTCTCAGATGAAGTAAAGCTACTAGCTTTAAGCCGACTCTCTTTTTTCTATGCTGCATCAGGTATAAGCAAACTAAAGAGGATAAAAAAAAAGTCTTTTTCCATACAAAAGAGGAATGAAAATGCACTGTATCTAAACTTCAAGAGGATTTTCTCTTTGTCAAAGGCTACTCTTCTATAACCTGTTCCAAAGTTTAAAAAGCATGCTAATCTCACAGTGGCTCTTGTTACATCTCTTTGGTTGTTCATTTTAAATAATCTCTAGAAAGGCAAAGTTTACCAAAGTAAGTAAATGAAGCACACTCTTAATGGCCATTGGAGTGTAAGTGAACAAAATTTCTGTTGGATTAAGAAAAGTAGTTTCATCTGGGATTCTGAGAAACCAGTTCTAATTTATTAACTGATTGGTCTAGAATTATTCTGAGTTTATAAGGTAACAATTCCACTGTTAAAGGAGACATTTCAACTAACCATTTGTTAAAGGTTAAAGTCACCAAACAAAAGGATACTAATTAACTGCCTCTCAAGAAATTGGCCAGGTCACTACATGTCCATTTTTGCATTTCCTATAAACCATAAGGATGCATATTAAGGCATTTCGCTCAGAATATATATTGGCACAAAACTCAATCAAGTAGTGCCCACAATAAGAGCATAATGAAAACAGATAAAGGTTAACGTTCAGTTTACATGAGAATAGACTCAGCCTGGATAATTTTCAAAACCTAAGCACATAGAATAAGTTGATGAGTATTAGAAAAACTAACCTGTTTCATCTTATACATTTCAAATTACATTTATTTAGCACCACCTGCTTCATTGCAATCCAGGTTTATAAAGAACATTGCTGGAGGTGTGATGTAATTTACTGGAATATTGTCTATCTTCTCCTTGAATTCAGACCATAGAGTCTGATCCAGGTTTGAGGACTGGCAATAATAATGATGACTTGAATTCAATTTAAAATGGCTTTTAAATTTACTCCTGAAATGGCAAACCATGCAATGGAAATCACTGAGGTAGGATCCCAGTGGGTTATGTTACTCCCCATTGTCTCTTTTATTTTTAATCCGAATATGCCTATATTTTGTATTCTTTGCAATGGTGCACATTAAGATATCCTCTAGGTCAAAAAGACACATAATTATAGCTTGCCTCTAAGAATTTGAAGTCACTTCCTTATATAAGGCAATAATTTGCTCCTTAGCTGGCACATAACCAGATTTAATCTGTGGGTTCCAGATGTGAAAATCTTGTTGTTCTAACATTTGGGACATCTCTACTTATCTACATTTCTGTTTTATAGCCTAGGGACCTCTCACATATGTATGCTTAGAAACTTGTTATGAGAAAGCCTAGCCATATAGTAACTTGCATCACAAAAAGATAAAGCCCAGGAAGTGAGAAATGTATTTCTTTATTCAACTCTCCATCCCCAATATCCAGAACAGTGCCTGGCTTATAGCTAGTTCCCCGTCTGTTTGTTGAATAAATATGCCTATCAACCTTCCCTCTATATATTCTCTTAGGACCCATAGTACATGCTTTCAACTGCCCTTCCCGCACCCCAATCACTAAGGAAACAAACTCACAATTGCTTATTCATTTTTTCTTTCTCTCATGTATGCACACTCTTTTTCTTTTGCATCAAAATAATAATACATATAATTTGGGCTATTTGTCAGAGTAACAAATACCATACTGGTCTTAATCATTTTAAACAATGGTAAGATAATTAAATATACTATTATTGAACTACACAGAGTTAACTTGGAAAACCAAGTATCAAGAAGTATTTTAATCCAATCAAGTAACGCCTTTCTAAAGAATGCTTTGCTACATATTCATATCTGTTTGGTTATTATAAATTGTAGCATCTTGTAACAGAGGAAATGGCTTTAAAAAGGGAAAAATGTATTACAAGCTGTCTCTGTAAAACCTCCCCAACTCTCTTTTGGGAATTGAAACCTGCATTTCTGCCTGGGACCAGTAATCAGAGGGGCAGGGAAGTATCCTTTGTTCTTTGTCCCACAAGAGATGCCTCAACAGAACTGTCCAGGCGGAAGACATGAGTTTATCTTCACCAGAGATGGGGTCAATCAGAACCATCAACTGTAGTTAAAAGACAATCCCCTGAAGCTGAAAACCCTCCCTTTAAAAGCTCTGTATTTCGGCTTATTGATAGGACAATGGCACTTTAAGACATGAGTCTCCATCTTCCTCAATTGCCAGCAAATTAATAAAGTTTCCTTTCCTTCTCCTCAAACCACTTCTCATTCTTCCGATGCAACATCTGGGACAAGTGTAGACCTTTTAGTAACAATCTAAATATGTTGCCAGACACATAAGGATTATGAGAGTAGAAGAGATATACTAAATCACTGGAAAGGTTGAGGGTCTAAGAATGGAGTAATTTGGGGGAAAATACTAATGTTACCATTACCCTCACTTAATTGGGCATTCTGATAAACAAGGCAAATCAGTAAAATGTTCAGTGACAATTGTCATTGGTTGTAAAAAATACCAAACTTTTATAAGAAACACAAAATGCTTTATTACTCTCAATAAAATTGCAGAATTAAAGAAACTGTAGTTTTTCATTAATTAGCTCTTAAATCTACAATGCAACAATAGTTTTATTTTCTTAAACTAATGGAATATTACCTCCAACAATAGTTTTTCTGTATATTCTCATTTTAAATATATCAGTGAAATTTCCAATCATCATAGTGATCCTTTTTGAATAGATTAAACCTCATGGCCAATAAGGTTAGCAGTGTTTTAATTAGGCACCTAACAAATAAATATAATTGGTGCTTTCTTAATGTCTAAGATATCTGCCTAGTATATTGATAATGTCTGTGAGGAGAAAAGAGAATTTTAATTTACAAATACAGGGTTTTGTTTCTCTCATCTGTCAGGAAAGGGACTATTTTCCCCTCATATTAATGCATGCTATTATTAAAGGTAAAAACACATAACAAATCAGATAATAAGGAATTTATCACTTGGAGAGAAGTCCATTAGTATTATGTTAACAGCTTGAAATAATTTAATGGGATTATCAGAAAGATTCTGACATAGCGTTTTACAATAAACTAGAGAAGACAGGAGATCTTGATTTTATTTAGTGTTACACTGTCTCAGTACAGGGTGCCAATCTTAACTGAGTTGTTTCATTTGACCAATGGAACTAGGACTAGTGCCACACTATGTTCCAATGTTAAAATTTCCATCATCAGAAATGTAGTGTGTGAGTTATTTTTTTAATTCACAAAGGTCATCTTATTTGATGGCTGTTTTGGATCAGCTTCTAACCTCAGGAAAAACTATTTTTCAGTAGAATAAAGTACTACAATTTATTTCCAGCTTCCTTGCTCTACATTTCTCTCCTTCATTCCCATAGAGCCATTTTAGTGGAAAGAATCTTCGACTCTGGGACAGGACAAGATAATTATGTGATCGTGCAGTATTTCATACTATAACAGTACACTGCACTGCACTTTCCGTCCCTATAGCCCACCTGTGGGAATACGATCAGCATTCCAAAGCCACTGAGCCACACATTAATGTGTTGGCACACAGGTAGCTGATTTATAAAAAATGTTTAAAGGAGTAAATTCAACCATCTACTGATATTATGAATTCATGAACGTGTTCTAAAATTCCTGTAAGTGGAAAATTTCATATGGCTTTTAAATGGCATTACAAATTTTCAATCAGAAAGGAAGTTACCTTTCCTTGATCTTTTTGAGGAAGAATCTCTTAATTTTTATTTCAATCAGCACTTGGCACATAATGAGTGTTCAATAAATATGTGAATATATAAATAAAATTTTAAGTGATTTTTGGGGAGAAGTTACATTACAAAACTCATAAATAAGAATATACATAATCTAAATAAGACTTTGAGTTCATATGAAGCTTACTTCTTTAACACACCATGCACTTGGAAGAGATATATAAAGTATACTTTTTATACATGACATGTTCAATTATATATTGGTGACTTAAAATAGAATTTTTAATCCCATGTTTAATTTTATCCATATTTTACATAAGCATCTGGAATATTTACCAAGTAGAAGAATTTCTTTGAAAAATAGTATAATTTTATATCATTGTCTAAAGGTGAAAAGATCATGCATACATTGTTTTACAAATAGCAATATTTTACATTTGTAAAATATTATATAGTTTAAATGCTATTTAATACTTTAAACTGAACCTCACAAAGACTTTGCTGTTAAGTATGAATATCATAATGAGAAATAATAAATACCACAGTAACCAGGAGCAAGGGCTCTGGGGCTAAGCTTACCTGAGTCTGAATTCTGCCATTTACTCTGTGACCTTGAGCAAATATCTCAACATCTTTAAGCCCCAGGTGAATAATATAAATAATCTTAAAATGTTCCCTTAGTATTGGAATAATAAAGTGCTTTGTCCAATGCCATTTACTAAGTATACAATGATTTTATTAATAGTACTAATAGCAGTTATGATAGTGTTGTCATTAATGAGAGATTCGACTGTCAATTAAGTGATTTGTTAGAAAGCAACAGTGGTAGAATAGAGAAAAAGTTAAACTGAAGGTGTTTTGACTTCAGATTTTGTCCTTAGATCAATACTGTATCATTTAAGTGGAGACCAAATCACATGTAAAAATTTGCTATCTCAAGGAACACTTTCAGAGTAATTTTTACAAAATAAAAAAGTGAATTTGAATAATTAAAGTCCTTTTCATCTATTATAACTCAGGGTTTATACATATTGAGATTTCTTAACATACACTTTTATGCATTCATTATTTGTGCTAGAAAAGCTATTTTTTCAATGAAAACTAGACACTTTTTCAGCTTAAAAAAAATCTGGTTAAATGGTACCTAATTACTCTATTCTCAATTGAAGAATGACCTTGCAAATGCATCTTTATCAGTCTCTTGCTCATGAACATTAATGTTCTTCTTGAACTCAGGAAAGCACTCTTCCATTGAGTGAAAAACAGAGCTGAGAAGCAATTAACATCAATGGACTTCCATAAGGAAAAAAGGAGGAAGGAGAAGAAAAGGCACAAAGTAGAAAAAATGTACAAAAACAAACGTTAAAGTGAGCCAAATTAATATATTCACTCAATAAACAGTGGGTTAGCTTGCATCAAAATAACTCTTCTGTGATTCTTACCCTCAAAAGGTTTATAATGCAACAGCTGTTAAGCATTAAGTATCACTGGGGAAAGATTTAAAAGAGATGGGGCAAATTTACAGAGGTATAAGAATTACAGAATGTACAAATTTTATTTAAAGGTTGTTAGAAGTTACTAAAGGTTTTTTTTTGTTTTTTTTTTTTTTTTAGAAGTTACTAAAGGTTTTGAGCAAGCAGATAACAATTTCTTGGTGATGTAGTGAAAGACATCCTACACACGTACTTATTTGCCTAATATATGTTTCCTATTCCATCTTATGGTGAATGTATCCACACTTATGTAAGAATTGATAATGCTCTGATTTCAAGAAACAAGTGGGCTAGACGTTCAGATATCGTTAATCAAATGAGATGAGAAGCCTTCTAGGAAGCTTGTGGGAAAATCTCAGAGAAAAGGTAAGAGTAGTGTGAGGAGATAGATTCTCTCTGCTCTAACTTTCCCCCTTGGTAAACCAGCATGAGCAACTATCTAACTTTATTTTTTCGTGAGAATACATGAATCCCTATTTGTTTAAGCCACTTTTAATCAGGTGATTTTTTTTCTGTTGAAGTTGTTTATAACTATTTCATACTCCATAACCACTGTGGTGTAGAGGTTGTGGAGGCACAAAGAAGGATACCTCAAAGCATGGTGCTTTGGCCTGCTGAGCACTTTGACTTGAAAGAAACTGGAAGGTTGTCTTTAGAAACTGCCTCAGAAGCAAGCACTTTCTAATCTTCTCTGGTTTCTTCCTTCCCTCAAGCACAGGAAGGGAATATCTCTGGAATTTCCTTATATCTAAGAAAACTTCTTTCCAAAAGAAATGCAATTTTCTTAAGACCCCCCCCTTCCCCAGGAATCTCACCAAATAATCAGGAAAGATTAACGACTGGAGAAAAGACTAAAAGTCTGTACCATAGCCATGCAGACTTTTCATCTATTCTTCTGAGGACAGCAGCCAGAGGTTACCTGGAAAACATTACCTACATAAGACAACTTTTGTTTACAGTGCAGTTTTAGCCCTCAGGTCCCCCTAAGTTGCTGGTCCCATTCAGTTTCCTAAGAAAATCATTTACAAGATAATATCTGCCTCCTGGATCTATTCATTTACTACAAATTGTTTACTACGCCCCTAAAATTGCCTACAGTACCCCATTCCTCTTTCCTCTATCAAGAGGGTATTTAATTTTCAATGATCTGGCCTTTGAGTCTCATATTCATGGGACTCCCACTTCCACACTTGTGTAAATAAATTTGTATACTTTTTTTCTTGTTAATCTACTGATTGTCAATTCACATCAGCAGAAAAACCTTCAGAAGGCAAAAGCCCTCTGCCCCCATAAAGTAACAGAGAGTAGAGATTGAAAGGTTATGTGATTTTAAAATGATACGTACAGAGTAAAATAAGTAACTAAAAGTTTATGTGACTCTTGTCAACTGTTCATGAGAGGAGAAGTGGAATCATTAATAGAAGGAGAATGTAACATCAGTTGGATTTTTCAAATAAATGAGTAAATATAAGAAGAGAAGAAAAAAAGAGAGATGGAGCTGTAACAGTGGAAACTACCTAAAAAAGGGTAAAATGGTTTAGGAATTGTCTCTTTAAAACTAACTCCAACTCTTTTTGGGAATTAAAACCTACATCTCTGCCTGAGGCCAGTAATTAGAGGGGCAAAAGAGTGTCCTTTGTTCTTTGTACCACAGGAGCCGGCTCATCAGAATTGTTAGGGCAGAGGTCACGAGATTGTCTTCAGTAGTGATGGCATGGATCAGACCATCAACTATAGGTAAAGAGCAACAGCCTGAAGCTGAAGAGCCTCCCTTTAAAAGCTTGTGTTTTTGCTTATAGTTAGGACAATGGCACTTTAAAATGTGAGTCTCCATCATCATCATTTGCAGGCAAACTAATAAAACTTCCTTTCCTTCTCCTCAGACCATTTGTGTTCATTCTTCTGATGCAGCCTTGGGGACAAGTGCCAAACCTTCAGTAACAAAGCTAACTCTTAGCTAAATGTGTCTCACCAAGAAGTGTGATATTGCATGATCAGGAACAGGAAATCAGAAGGAAAGATGGTAACTCTGAGGTTGGATATAAGGCTGATGTTGTGCTAAAATATTCAGAAGTTTAGAAATTATAAAATGCATATCAGGTAGCAGATGAACAATGACAGTATTTATATACAATTCAACAACAGAAATGAAGTACAGTTGGCCCTTGAACAACATGGGTTTAAACTTCCTTGGCCCACTTACACACAGATTTTTTTCAATAAAAGTTACACTCAGTGTGCCTGCCTCTTCTGCCTCCTCTTTCATCTCTTCCACCTCTGCCACCCCTGAGACAACAAGACCAACCCCTTCCTCCTCCCTCCTCCTTCTCAGGCTACTCAACACAAAAGCAGCAAGGATGAAGAATTTTATGATATTCTACTACTACTCAACAAATAGTGAATGTATTTTTCTGCTTTGTGATTTTATTAGTAACATTTTCTGTTCTCTATATTTATTATAATACAGTATTATTTATTATAATACATGTATTTATTACAATACAGTATATAATACATACAGCATACACAATATGTATTAATTGATGCTATTGGTAAGGCTTTCAGTCAATGTAGACAAAATAGACTCCTACTGAGAGAAGATGTGATCTAGGACTGCAGCTAGAGAGAAGTCAATGCCTGCCTTCAGAAGTTCAAAGGACAGGCTGACTCTCTTGTTAAAAGCCAATGCACTTGGCTTGGTGACTTTAAGGTGAAGCCAATTCTCATTTACCATACTAAAAATTCTGGGTTCCCTAAGAATTGTGCTAAATATATTCCCTCTGTGCTCTATAAACAGAGCAACAAAGCCTGGATGATAGTGTCTCTTTTTACACAACATGATTTGCTGAATATTGTAAGCCCACTGTTGAGTCCCATTGCTTGGGGGGTGGGGAGAATCCTTTCAAAATATTGCTGCTCATTGACAATGCACGTAGTCATCAAAGAGCTCTGATGAAGGTGTACAAGGAGATTATATTGTTTTCATGCCTATAACACAGTATCTATTACGTAGCCTATGGATCAAGGAGCAATTTTGACTTTCAAATCTTATTATTTAAGAAACACATTTGCAAGGCTATTGCTGCTGTAAACAGTGATTCCTCCAATGGATCTTGACAAAATAAATTGAAAACATTCTGGAAAGAATTGACCATTCTAGATGCCAGTATGAATATCTGTGGCAGGAAGAGGTCAAAATGTCAGCATTAACAAGAGTTCAGAAGATGTTGGATTCCAGCCCTCAAGGATAACTGTGAAGGTTTCAAGAGTTCAGTGGAGGAAGTAAGTATAAATGCGGAGGAAATACCCCGAGAACTAGAATTGGAAGTAGAGCCTGAACATATGACTGAATTGCTGCAATCTCATGATAAATGTTAACAGATGAAAAGTTGCCTCTTAAGGATGAACAAAGAAAGTGGTATCTTGAGATAAAATCTACTCCTGGTGAAGATACTGTGGATAGTGCTGAAATGACAAATTATTTTGGATATTACATAAACTTATTTGATAAAGCAGTGGTAGAGTGTGACAGGATTGATTCCAATTTTGAAAGATGTTCCACTGTGGGTAAAATGACATTGAACTACATCACATGCTACAGAGAAACCTGTGTATATCTTTTCTGAAAGGTAGAGTCAATCAATGCAGTAAATTTTATTGTTATTTTAACAAATTGCCACAGCTGCCCCAACCTTCAGCATCTACCACCCTGATCAGTCAGCTGTTATCAACATTAAGGCAACATACTCCACCTGCAAAAAGATTACAACTCATTGAAGTCTCAAATGATAGTTTTTAGGAATACATTTTTTTGTAATTAAGGTCTGTACATTACTTTTTAGACATTATGCTATTGTACACTTAATCGACTATAGGATAGTTTAAACTTTTATATTAACTGGGAAACCAAAAATTTCATTTGATTCACTTTATAGCAATGTTTGCTTTATTATGGTGGTCTGGAACCAAACTTCCAATATTTTCAAGGTATGCCTATAAGTCCCTACCTATCAATAATTACTTTACATGTAAATGGATTAAATTATCCAATCAAGAAACATAAAGTAACTTAATGAAAGAAGATCCAGCAATAAGATCCCTACAGGACATACACAGGCTAAATGTGAAGGGATGAAAAGAGATACTCCCCGGGAATGGTAACCAAAAGAAAGCAGTGGTGTCTATACTTAGACAAAATAGTCTTTCAATCAAAATCTGTCACAAAGGACAAAAAACGTCACTATAATAATGATAATGTGGTCAATTCATCAAAATGATATAACAATTATAAATATAAATGTAGTTTATATAGGAGTACTTAAATATATAAAGCAAGTTTTAACAGAACTGAAGGGAGAAATAGTAATACAATAGGAAGGAATTTCAATACCACACTTTCAATAATGCATATATCATCCAGAGAGAAAATAAGGAAAAAGCATACTTAAATAACACTATAGACCAAATGGACCTTAGAGACATATGCAGAAATTCTATCCAACAGAGGCACATTCTTTTCAAGTACACATGGAACATTCTTCAGGACAAATCATATGTTAGGCCAGAAGACAAGTCTGAACAAATTTAAGAGGATCAAAATCATATTAAGTACCTTTTCTAACTACAATGATACAAAATCAGAAATGAATAAAAGGAGGAAAACTGAAAAATTTATAAATATGGGGAAATTAAACACAATCCTAAATAATCAATGGGCCAAAGACAAAGTCAAAAGAGAACTCCAAATATGTAAAACAAATGAAAATGAAAACACAGTATGACAAAATGCATGGGATGCAGCAAAGGGAGTTCTAAGAGGGAAGTTTATAATGATCAATGTCTACATGCATGAAAAATAAAGATCTCAAACAACCTAACTTTACACCTCAAGGAAGTAGAGAAAAAACAAACTAAAATTAGCAGAAGAAAGAAAGTAATGAAGATTAGAGCAGAAATAAACAGAGACCAGAAAGACAACTGAAATGATCAACAAAGAGATGGTTTTTTGAAAAGATAAACAATTGACAAAACTTGACCCAAACTCATGGAAAGAAAAGGAAGAAAGACAACTCAGTAAATCAGAAATGAAAGAGGAGATATCAGAACTGATACCAAAGGAATACAAAAGGTCACAGAAGATAGCAGTCTTCTGTGACCTTTTGTATTTCTTTGGTACAACAAATTGGTGTATAAGAAATAGATAAATTCCAAGAAATATAGTCTTGCAGGACTGAATCATAAAGAAACAGAAATTCTAAACATGAATAATGAGTAAAAAGTTTGAAGCAGTAATCACAAACCTCCCAACAAAGAAAAACTCAGGACCAAATGGTTTCACAGGTGTATGCTACCAAACATTTAAAGAAGTAATGCCAGTCCTTATCAAAATTTTCCAAAAAAAAAAAAAAAAAAAATGAAGAGGGGATACTTCTAAATTTATTTTAAAAGGCTAGCAATACCTTCATATCAAAGCCAAATAAGGAAACTACAAGGAAAAAAATATATAGGCCAATGTTTCTGATGAACATAGATGCAAAAATCCTCCACAAAGTATTAGCGAACCTAATTCATTACACATTAAAAGGATCATTCACTACATCAACTGTGATTTACCCCTGGGATGAAAGATGGTTCAACATATGCAAATCAATAAACGTGACACACCACATTAACAGAATGATCAATATAACATGATCATCTTAATAGATGCAGGAAAGACATTTGACAAAATTTAATGTTTTTCCATGCTAAAACTCAACAAATTAAAAAATGTAACTTAACATAATAAAAGCCATCTATGACAAGGCAACAACAAACATCATACTCAATGGTGAAAAGTTAAAAGCGTTTCCTTTAAAATTAGGATCAAGACAAGGATGCTCCCCTCACCACTTCTATTCAACATAATACTGAAAGCCCTAACCAGAACAATTAGGCATGAGAAAGAAAAAATAAAAGATATCCAAATCAAAAGGAGGAAGTTGAATTGTCTCGGCTTGCAGATATCTTGATCTTACATGTAGAAAATCTTAAATGAATTTATTAATGTTGCAGGGCACAAAATTAACAAAAAATCAGTTGCATTTCTATATACGCTAACAATGAACTATCTGAAAAAGAAATTTAAAAAAAAATTCCATTTACAATAGCATCAAAATAAATAAAATACTTAGGAATAAATTTAATCAAAAAGGTAAAAGATCAGCGACTTGAAAACTATGAAACATTAGTAAAAAAAAAAATCGAAGATACAAATAAATATTATAAAATAAAATCCTGTGTTCAGAGATTGAAATAATTAATATTGTTAAAATGCCTACACTATTCAAAGCAATCTACAAATTCAATGCAATCTCTATCAAAATTCCAATGGCATTTTTCACAGAAATGGAAAATACAATCCTGAAATTCACACAGAACCAGAGAAGACTCTAAATGCCAAAGCAATCTTGAGTAAAAAGAACAAAGCTGAAGGCATTACACTTCCTGAATTCAAATTATAAATTAAAAGCTGTAATAATAAAAACAGTGCAAGGTCCAGGTTCAGTGGCTCACACCTGTAATCCCAGCACTCTGGGAGGCCAAGGCCGGAGGATTGCTTGAGCTCAAGAGTCTGAGACCAGCCTAAGCAACAGTGAGACCCAGTGTCTCTTAAAAATAGAAAAAAATTAGCCAGGTGTTGGGGCACATGCCTATAGTCCTAGCTACTTGAGAGGCTAATGCAGGAATTGAGCCCAGGAGTTTGAGCTTATAGTGAGCTGTGATGATGCCACTGCACTCTAGCCAGGGCAACACAATGAGCCTCTGTCTCAAAAAAAAAAAAAAAAAAAAAAGGAAAAGAAAAAGAAAATACTAGTAATAGTATGGTACTGACATAAAAACAGACATATAGACCAATGGAACAGAACAGACAGCCCATAATTATAGAGACTATATCTATGTGTGTATATGTTGTCCATACATATGTGGTCAATTAATCTTTGACAAGAGTGCCAAGAATACACAATGAGGAAAGGGACAGTCTCTAGAACAAATGGTACTGAAAAACTAGATATTAATATGCAAAAAAAATGAAATTGAACCTTTAACTTACATCATACACAAAAATTAACTCAAATGGATTAAAGAATAAAATGTAAGGCCTATAACTAGAAGAAAATGTAGAGAAAAGGCTTTTTGACATTGTTATTGGGAATTTTTTTGGATATGACACCAAAAGCAAAAATAAACAAGTGGACTACATCAAATTGAAAAGCTTCTGCACAGCAAAAGAAGCAATCAACAAAATGAAAAGGCAGCCTACAGAATAGGGGGAAAAAAAGTTTGTGAACGTGTATCTGATAAGGATTACTATCCAAATTACACAAGGAATTCATATAACTCTATCAAAAAACCCCCCAAAAAACCCAATTAAAAAAATGAGCAAAGTACCTGAATAGACATTTTTCTAATGAAGTCCAACAAATGTGCAATAGGGATGTGAAAATATTCACCATCAATAATTAGGGAAATGCAAATGAATTTGCATTTCATCTAAACCACAATGAAATACCACCTCACATCTGTTAAGATGGCTGTAACAAGTGAGGGCAAGGATGTAGGAAAAAGGGAACCCACTTACATTGTTAATGGGAAGAGAAATTATGGAAAACAGTATGGAGCTTCTTCCTCAAAGAATTAAAAGTAGAACTATGATAAGATCCAGCAATCTCACTTAAGTATCTCAAGAGATACACACCTTCCATGTTCACTGCAACATTCTTCACAATAGCCAGGACTCAGAAACAATGAATCTTATTCGTTGTTTGTAAATGTTCATCAATGGATAAATGTGTAATACAACACTTATATAATAGAATATTATTCATTCATAAGAAAGGAAATTCTGCCATTTGTGACAACATGGATGAGCCTGAAGGATATTATGCCAAAGGAAATAAGCCAGACAATTTTTGTCAGTTATATCTCAATAAAGCTGGAAAACATTTGTTTCCTCAGCCAGTCTGAAAGAAGCAGACACATTTCATGTTCTAATATTCTGGCACATTTTATGGGAAACAAATTTTCTGTTAAAAAAATTGAAATCAATACACTTAAATTTATGGAATTGATCATCACAAACACTTGTTAATGGATGTTGCTACATTAAAACAAAATTCATCTATTGTTGAAAACATTAACCATTTTACAAATGTAAAATAGCCTTATGTTTTACCATAAATCATAATTGCTAAAGTGCTTTGGTGCATTTATATAAATCTCACTATTTGAACAGTATATTTTCCTGTTAACATTTACATATTTAAATGCCTTGTGAGCTTAAAAAAAAAAAAAAGGAAAGAAAAAGGGAAGGACTTTTGTACACGCTGAACCAGCTAAACACATTGCTTAAACTTTTCTAGGATGCCTCTCCCCCAAAATATCCCTGCTGGCTAAATGACTGCCATCATTGAAAAATCACAGGTAAGGTGTATTCCTTTAGTAATAGCTGGTGAACTAGAAAAAAATCCTACAACAATCAGAGAGAGATCTTTATTATCCTTGGTATGAAATCATAATCACTTTACATTAGGATGAGCAAAGAGTCACAAGATGCTAATGATAATGATGAAAAAAAGTAAAAGTTTGTTCTTAGTGGAACGATTAATAAGAATAGGAATTCTTTAACAGATTATTATTTTATATGAATAACTATAGCATCATAAGACATAATCAGGAAGCTGTAAATAAGCAAATTACTGGCTGTCAAAAAAATTATCACTATCAAATTAAATGAGCTTCCCCCAGGCAAGCTACCATTGCTTTTGCTTGAAGTCCAGCTCAAAAATGAATCATGAGGGACACAATTCATATAAATCAAACAGATTTAAAATTAATTCTATCTGCGTAGACTAACTTGAAAAATAAATCTTAAAACTCATTTCTAAATCTTGAAACAACCAAGTAACTGCAATGATGGCTGACTACTGTAAGCCTGATTAAATATTCCTCAATGACCTTTGATTTCTTGTTTTTTAGATTAATGAAAATACATAGTATCAAGTCAGATACTATATATGTCTTTCATGTTGGACACGCTAGAGATTTTCAACACACACAAAAAATGAAAGATAAAAGTAACTTTGTGATTTACATGTGTTCCCTAAACTACAAGCCAACTGACCAGAGCTACCTTGGCTAACTACTCAAAAAATTAGATTCAAGAATGTCTTTAGAGGCCAAGTCTACAAGGTGTGTATTTCTTATCCTGTCAGTTTATTTCATCTTCTATTTACACAGATACATCCATAAGAAAATTGAAAGTAAAATTTTGAAGATAGTTAATGCTGCTTCACTTTCATTTTATCATTCACAACATTTTAGTCCACCCATCGTCCACAGGCAATGAAATACATGGGCAAGGGAGTTAGGGGACCTTCTGTGAAGATGACACAAAGGAAAACAAAAGGGAAAGTGTCCAGATACAAGGGTATCTTCAAAGCACATCAGTTGCTATATTAGTGTCAAAAGGTCAAGATTTTAGGAGAGGGCTAAACAAATTTAAAGTCAGCCACTTGTGTCACATTGAAAACCAAAAAAGCTGTGTCTGCCATTGTAGAGCTAGTTAAAAAAGATCAATGTAAAGGATGATCCACCCTGTTCAGAAATCCTATGAGGCATTTTAGGTACGAAGTTCAACATTTATTTTCCTAAGGGACCCTCTTCAATCCAATTCCAAGGGCTTACCTTGGGGAAACAGGTTAATATGTGGCATTTAACTTAGATTCTCTCACAGTGTCCTATTGACTTATCTTGGGCCCCTGTTTGATGACCTCCTTAACTGTTAATCTCATCTAAGATACTGCCCTTTAAATATCACTGAGGTGGCTAACGACAAAGATTTAGAAGAATATGTATTTTTAACTGGGACTTGCACCAAAAAAATGTGTTATTTAGACCTAAAGAAATGGATCATCAAATGGTGGGATGTTTAACACTGTGGCAGATAATGTACACTGTTCTGTATCCCCAAGGCAACGTTACATAGCTGCCCACGTGTAAGGTCAGCTCTCTCTAAAACTAGGTAAAGAAAATAAGCCCTTTTACCAGCTGAGAATTTAAGCCATGAGTTTCACCTGCTCATTAACCAAGCTGGTGTGTGACAGGCAATGGAACACAAATCCTAGATGCTGTGTCTTCCCTCTTAATTACAAAGATTCTAAGAAAATTATTTAGTTACACAAGTAATGTTGATGTTATTAGGAAAAATATTAATATACAGGTAAGCATGTAGGTAGGGAAGTTGGGGAAGAGGAGGGAGGGGGAGAGAGAGAGAGAGAAAGAGACAGACAGACAGACACACGCCATTTAGGGAAAGTACATTGTAATTGTGAGTTCCTTTGGAACAATGGCTACAAACATTATTATTCTAGTAAGGAAAACACAAATAGCTGGTAGATATGTCTTTTCATTATTTGACTGTAATAACCAAAAAAAAAAAAATATTATCATATACTCATTTAACTGCAAAGGACTTTACCATCACTTATTATCTAATTTTCTCATCTCAGTCTTGAGATAGTGCCAAAATGTTCTCTGATGGGTAACACATATTTGAATAATGCCTTGCCACATAATGATGGAGTGAGCTTGCTGGGGCCTTGGGAGGCTGGAGGCAGAGTTACGGGTGAGGGATGCCTGGACACTGATTCTGCCTCTCTCTGTGCCTTGTTACTTCAGGACTTATAAGGAATCATCTTCATTAACACTTAGTTTGGCTGGAGGATCAGCAGGAATCAGATCTCTGTAACAATTTCTTATAAAGGCTTTTATAGTGTAAATATTAATACTTCAAGAAGAAAAATGGAACTGCAAGTGAAATTAGGCTGAGGTTAAACAAGAATTGCACTTTGCAAATTTGATATGATTCTATCCTTGGGTTAAGAACTTAAGCCTAATGATCATCAATTTCTACTGCATATATTGCTGTTATGTATGTTTAACTTACTTCTATTAATATATATATTTTTTAATTAATTAAATCTCAAATGTAATTTAATTTTATGGTATGAGTGGTACATGCAGAGTGGGTAGAGGTGAGGGGTTTGCACACACACATGTATGTACCTTTCCTTCTGGCCAATTTATAGCTTACATGGACCAGTGCATCCATTATATTTGGGAGGCTTTTTGAACTTCTCTGAATATTCTCCAGAGATGCAGCTATATAAAGACTATAATGTTCGTTACCTAGAATTAGAGTAGCTGAAGAAAAAATATTTATTATCCATATTTTAGTGGTAGTACACAGGCTATTCTCCCTGCTCTTAATATGCTTTCTAGGCATAAAAAATACTGATATTGTTACAACATGCATTTTTAAGCATTTTACATCCATTATTAAGTGTAGTATTATCAACAACCCTCCGAAATGAATTTTCATTGTTATTTTCATTTTACTGATGACTTTGAGAAGAGAGGTAATTACATTGGCCAAAACTGCATAGGTAACAAGCAGTAAAGCAGGGATTTGAATTTAAATATGCAAGTTTTAACTTAACACTTCCAAAAATAAAGGATATGCAATGCATATGCATGCATGTGTATGTATGTGTGTGTGACTACATACTTTTCTTCAGTTATGACTTAAATACATCTTCAATTTGAAGGCTACAACAATTCGAATCTGTGACTGAGGAGCTTCCAGAATCATTCAGCTCTGTGATAGTAAACATCACCTTATCAGTACATTTGCCAAAAGGTGACTATGATGAAGACATCATAACTGTAAATATAATTAAAATAACCAACTATGATAGCATCATCCATTTTTTCCTTTCTTCTTAAATTATGTGTAACTTTATTTTTAAAACATTTTAGCTGATTAAATATTTTAAAAATAACTAAAATATATGTTCATAATAACACAAGGTAATCATAACATACATAAGCATATAGCCTGAGTATCCCTAAATCCAAAAATCCCAAATCTGAAATGCTCCACTCAGGGTGTAGCACTAACATAATCACTGAGTACTACGAGGGTTAAGAGGAACTTTAACAACTGCATGGTTGAATAGGTGCTTTAAAATGCATTGGATAGCATAGAGAAAGTGAGTGACATACATTTCTAAATTCCCTGCTAAAGGAGCAAACTGAAACTCAGATATTTTGTGATACTGCTTCAAGTATCTTCTATCTCTTGTAGCTTCAGGCTGAAGTAGTCAAAATATCGTGGCTTATGATTTTCATTTTCAGTTGAATTCACAAGATTACCACATTTTTGAGACAACAGTTAGAGTATTAATTTGGAAACAGTTACAATCCAGAAATTGGAGTGGGAATACTTCAATCATCCAAAACTTCTGATCCCTCTTGCCTGACAAGTAACTTTTTTTTTTAATTTGTCTAATAGAGTCTTTCATCATAGGATTGAAGATGCTATTACTCTGTTTCCTATAGAAGTTGATTTACAAGAGAACCCAATAATCCACATGCTTCATAGACAACCACTGCTCAATGTTTTTTCTCTGTATTGTCAGATTCCAACATAGCCTGAATGTCTGATTACAGAATGAAACATTTTATTCATGGACAAATTGCAGAATTTCCCTAATTTATATTAATAGGTAATTAGCAAATTTTTGATTTTTGCTATTGCTTTACTAAGGTTTGGGGTGGGGGGCATATTTTTAGATAAGGGTCAATTTATCAATGTGGTTACACTTGCCAGAGTTTCCTTATTCATTGTGCTGATTTGGACCTCTGGGTAATTGCAATAGTTTTCTAGGCTGGTTGTCAAAAATATGGACCAAACCATGATCCCCATTAAACGACATTATAATGCCAGCAATTACTTGGTATATCCTAGAAGAATGAATCCAAAATGTTGAATTAATAGAAATGTTAGAGGTGACTTTAAAAATATTTAACATACCATTTGCTCCCTAAAAATATCTGTCCAGTACATGAAGGGGATCACTTGACTAAAATCTTAAGAAATGTATAGGTGAGTGGTGTCAGCGTTTTGTTATGTGATATTTTGTAGACTAGCACCCCAGTAAAAGACACTGTGGTTGAAAAGAGACCCTTGATTTCAACATGAATGGGTAGATCTTGGAGTAGTAAAGACAATGAACTACCAGAAGCAAAGTAGACATGCATAGTAGGTGACAGAGCCTGCTAAGATAAGAATATTTCTACCTGTAGGTGTATTTGATGGTACACAACTAACTGTGTATTTATAGGACCAAAATACATATTAATAATTTGTTAGTCCTAAATAGCAGGTACTACTGGTGACCTATGTAACAGTCATTCACAGTACATTCCATATTAATAAGACCTCAATTTTGTTTAGGTACACAACACTCATAAAAAACCTATTCCAATATTCTATTCAGACATAAAATGGTTATCTCATTCATACTGCTAGTGATTGATTTAGGCTTGAGCATCTGTGATAAAATGATGAAATATGAGGAAGGTCTTGTAGGGGCTTCCTAGAAAGGATTCTGCTTTTAAAAAGAAATACAAGGAAGATAGAGCCACTCTTCCATCACTGGAATATAACCTGTGTGGGTGATTCCTCAGACTGTAGCAGCCATCCTATGATGAAACAGCAACTAGCCCATGGACCACCAAGCTGACTGCTGAAGATCAAAAGCAGAAATATGCAAAGAATTTTCAATGAATTTTTGGACAAATTGAATTAACCAGTTGTATAGCCAGCCTCTTTTCTCTAGATTCTTTCTCATATGAGAGAGAGAGAGAGAGCAAAAAAAAAAAAAAAAAAAATGTCCTCATTGTTTGGAAAGTTTAACTGAGAAACTGACATTGCTTTGTACTTCTGAAGAAAATACTTCTAGGGGTGGGGATCAGAGACATGTTTTACTGGAGCCAGGATGATAGATTGATGGTTTCTCACATAATCCCTGACAAACACAGAACCTCTCTAATGAAGAGAAGGCAAGTCCATGTAATAGCAACATGGATGTAATGTGAATCATTCTTTTAGGCTTCCCTTAAAGGACCTGAGGAAATTTATCATAATCTCTGTGCCACGAGAAAAGGAGAAAGCTCAGACCTACCATGGATTATTAGACAGTGGCTCCGATTGACCCTAGCATTAATTGTTAGGGACCTAGAACACCACAAGTTCCCCTTAATCAGTGTGAAGGTTTATAGAGGACAGGTGATAAATGCAGTGTTGCCCCAAGTTTGCCTCATCATCAGCCCAGTGAAAGCTCCAGTGCATCCTATTTATTGTATCTGTTCCCAAGCATACATTCGGAAAAGATAACTTAGGAATCAGCAGAATGCTTTCACTGGCCTGTTGGTGTTTGAAGTAAGTGCTATTTTGATAGTAAGGAGTAAGTAGAAGCCTCTGAGACCATTTCTTCTTATTCAAATAGTTAATAAAAATCAGTATCATATCTCTAAGGAGAGTACAAAATTAGTACAGCCATCTAAGGTTTTAAAAACATAGGATAGTGATTCCTTTTGCATTCTCACTTAATTCTCTTGTTTGGTTAATGGATAGCTCTTGAAGGACATAGGACTAGCATATGTTTAATTGATTAGTAATTCCAATTACGATTAGAGTTCCAGATGTGGTTTCTTTCCTTCAGCCAAAACTGTGTCCCCTGGCACACAGTAAATAGGTATTAACCTAATAAATGTTTTTTTTTTTTTTATCTTTTGTCCCAGAGAAGACCAAAATCAGTTTGCTTTATCTGGTAGCAAGAGAATATACTTTGATCACCTTCCTTTATTGTTACACAAGCCTCCCAATTCCTATGTTACAATATAGTTGTAGGGTCCTTAGATATATAACATCTCAAAGAGCATAAGCTGCTCTAATATGACATCATATTGTTAGGACAAAGTCACAAGAAGTAGAGAGAATACCTCAGCATAATACATGCATTAGTACAAAATACCAAGATCTGCAATTTCAGCAAAGTTTCTGGGGATTTACTAATATTGGCCCCATTGTAAGAATGCACTCCGAAGTCAAGGATACTCGTGCCCCTGCCCCTCGATAAGAGACACATTTGAGCTTTTTTATAGTTTAGATTCAATAAACAGCACATTTTATACAATAAACGTACTCTGACCCATTAATCAGTTACCTGCAAGGATCCTACTTTTGAATAAGGCTCAGAGCAAAAGAAGGTTTTCTAATTAGTGAAGGAGGCAGTGCAATGATCTCTGCTATTGAAAGATATAAAAATGTAACAATGTTTTTGGCACAATGGAATAGAGTATACAGAAAGGGAAAAGTCCTCAAATGAGAATTACACTGAAGACCATTAGGGTTTTAAAACAAACTGATGCCTTCTTTAGCAAGTAACTTGTGTCTTTTGACAAGATCTCTTTGCCGGCACTGGAATTGATAGTCTGAATACCTAAACATAGGACAGAAATGACCCTGTGAGCTTACTGAAGTAGGTATTACCTGATCTACTTTCCTCCAAAGCTCAGAGTGACCAGTACAGCAACTCCATCATCACAGAGAAATGGAATCAACCAAAGGAATTGAATAAGCAGACAGAACACACTTCAGTGCCATCCTCTTGCCATGTTGTAATCCCTCCTTCAATACTTAACTCTTATCTCATGAAGAGTAGTCAATGACCATTCAGCGAGGAAGAAAATGCTGGAACCAGTTTTACAGTAAGTGCTGAATGATATTCCAGTACTAGCTATAAATTAATTACTCCTGTAGAAATACAGTTTCATTTCAGTCATACTTGAAAGACTATAAAAGAGACTAATCCTTGTAGAATGAGTAATTTTAGAAGTGTATGTTACTGACCACATCTTTCTGGAAGGGGTAATGGCCTAAAGCAAAAATCTACACTAAATAGTAGACAGAGCCTAGTGGTTTTGGCAGATGTTTAAGGAAATGAGAACAGCAAGAGTCAAGAATTAGTAACAAGGCAGTTTAGAAAGATGAGAAAGGACCTTCTGGAGTAATCCCTGAATGTGAGGATGTATGTGCTACATGTGAATTATAATTTGAATGTTTCCAAAATGAGGAAAACTTAATAACCAGGTAGACAGAGGACCTGCTCAGTGGATGTCAGTAGCCTTCATTCTCCAGTCTGTGTTAGGCCTGCTACATGGGCTTATTAAGCATGTGGCTAAGGCAGCAATAGAAGTCATGCAGACCCCCAACAACTTCAGCTTTTTCTGACCAAAGCTCACCTGACTATTGTCACTGATGAATGGCACATTTTCCAACAAAACAATCAACATTTTAGTTTGTGGTGTGATTGTACCTATTGAAGGGAAGTAACATTGGTCCTCTTTGAAGGGTACAGAGAGTAATATATATAAAATCCAAGTACTTCTGTGAAGTATTCTTTCATGCAGCATAGACTGCCTGGGTTAATATCCTGATTCTACTACTTCCTAACTGTGTGAATTTGGGCAAGTTATGTAAATTCTGTTTCCTCAACGTTAATGTAAGAGAAGAAATTTTGTATATGTCTCAGGGTTGTTATTAGGATTGAAAGACTTAATATACATAAAACACTTAGAACAGTGACCAATACATAGCAAGCACTATATAAGTAATAGTTAAATAGAAAACTATCACATCTAGATGTAGCGAAATTAATGAAAGACTGTAACAAATGATTGTTATACCTCTTTCAGGATTGAATATGTGGGGGGGGCACACCACTTGGTAAAAAGCCTCAGCCATGTGTGGTATTAGCTGAAGATAAAGAAAACATAAATGGCTAGTGGTGGGAAGAATGCATGAACACTAACTATATCCTCATAACCAGTTACAGGAATGAGATCTATAGTAGCTCTACCCATAATCTTTTCCCTACGTGTATAAAAGTAAATATTTGTTTTTATTTACTTTCCCCTTCATGTTTATCCCACTTTTGTATATTAAGTATGTGTGTGGTGCTAAACTTTTCAATGTGGCCCACAGTTTGCAAGATAATGAGATGGATCACAACAAATAACAAAAGAAATGGACACCACCCGGAGATACTACAGCTGATGCTAGGTGAGTGATGAAAATTTGGACTATTTTTTTTTTTTTTGAGAGGATGGTTAAATGAAAGTTAGTTATATAACTCAGGAGCAATGGAAAGAAAGATGTAGCTATTTTACAGCCATTGAATTAGAACCTGTTGAATATTAGTCAATTCCCCACTTTCAGGTTCCCTTTTCCTTTTGGAACAATCTCCCATTGTGTATATGTCTTGGTGGGAAGTAGGCCCAGTGGCCCATAGGAAAACTGAAAGGGCCATACAGCTGAGGATGTAGGCATATGTTTTAGGTTTAAGCAATCAGTCTTTGACTCAAGTTTTTGAATGTGATGGGGTAAAGCAAAGTCTCTGTGTGTCATGGGAAAATTCATCAAGGCACATGTGAAAATGCCAAAGACTCTTTAGTGTCAGTGACATGAAGAGAGTGGCTGTGATGACAATAGTAGCATCCTAACTAGACTGGTGTGACTTTGGCTGCATTTCTGTGTTCCCTATCCTTGTTGCCTTTTTTCAGAAGCCTAGGTCTTCAATCTTCTCAATATTTTCCTTCTGTTGCTGGTAATAAAGAAATCTAATATGTATTAAATATATATTGATATGCATCTTTAAACACATATCTACACAGAGATGGAAAAAATTTGTGTCTGTGTATATGTATTTCTAGAAAATCAGGAGAAGCCATATATCCAAATACTAATAGTATTGAACTTGGAATGACAGAATTTTGTGGTTCATCTTCATTATTCTTTATATTTTCTTATTTTTCTACTATAGTTTAAATTTAGAAAAAAACTCACAAAATGTGTCAAATTTGAAAAATAGATTTTGTTTTTCCTCAGTTATGGAACTTTATCTTTCAATCTGGAAATTTAACTTTCTGAGAGGATATAAAACAAGAAATTAGATATGTAAATAAGATTCACCTGATAATAGCATGCCTGAGTTTATTTTTGCATTATGACATGGCTCACTTCATTGGAGTAGGAAGCTAAAAGCTGAATTTATAAAATTGTAAGTGTTAGGAAAAATATTATGAATAGGAAAGACAGGGAAAAGAGAATACGGTGCAAGATAAATATTTATTTCTATTTCTTCCAATTTGGTTTAATGAGGAATTAAAGGTGATAAATTTAAATTTAGCAGGCCCTGGGAACTGTACTGTTCTCAGACAGAGATGGATAATAAGGAAGGAGTGATGGGGAATGAAGGACCATTGAGCTAGATCCACATGCCATGCTTTGACAGGAAGATTTTGGGAGCGGAGCTCAAGCTACAGGACTCAGAAGATATTTCAGTACAACAGAAAGTGTTTTTGCACATACGTATATACACACACACATATATTTTTATACATATACACACACGTATATATGTATATAAAGAAAAGAGTTGATGTACAATAGGCTTATGAATCACTGCATCCTGGGTTTAATGATTAGTTATTTCTCATCCTAGCTATATAACTTGTGTTACTTTATTTTTCTCTCTGGACCTTCAGTTCCTAATGTTAAAAAGAGGAAAATGATTACATAACTCTTCTGGTTGTGTTAAGCGGTGAATGAGATAATCCATGAAGAGTGTGTATCCCAGTTCATTACATGAAGTAGGCACTCAATACCTTTTAGCCAAAATTATTATTTTTATATACTGCTGTTAGTATTTGCAGATACATGTTACAATATGGACTCAGTGATGGAATGACCCTTAAAGAGCATTTGTTTTGTGTTTCCTACCCTCCTTACAGATCAAGAAGCTGGGACTTCAGATAGTAAGTACGTACTTAAGGTGACATGCATTTTGGGTGGAAAAACTAAAAATAGAAGCCAGATTTCCTGAATTTCAGGGAAAAAAATCTTAATTTTTTCTCCATATGGTATATCCCTCGATTTCTTAGGTCTATGCACAAATAATACTCACCACACATTTGCCAAAGGACATGGATGTACCTTAGGTTAACTACTGACATGAATATTTGGACTGCATTTGTAAAATCTAAACAGTTCTGTAGAATTTTTCTTTTAACATTTGTTAGTGTCTTAATATGTTGGAAAGCACATGTACATGCTCATGTTAAAACATTTCATATTTTATCTGCTTGGACAAGGAATTAGGATTAATATTTAATATATTTATAAAAGGTTATATATTTTTAATACTGGAAAATTTTTTTGCTTATTTTTCCTTTAAAATAGCTAAAGGAACATTTTTAGATGCATATATATTTATACATTTATCTATATTTTAAATCATGAGTGAAAATAAAGAATATTGATTTTGATTAAGAAGGCTGCTATAATCTGTATTTTTTTTTTTTTTGAACCAACGCATCCATGGTTGTCTGATTGAAGTAATTTTAAAGGGCAGCAGCCCAAACCACAAAAACTCAAAGTCTATTGAAGGATAGCAATTTCTTTTGGTATGGAAACAAAGAAGCAAAAATCTAGTATGGTGCTTTGTAGTAATATTGCAGGATTTTTTCATTGCATTTTTCCTTTCTGAGTGAAAAGGGGAACTAAATCCATGATAATATGGGCAGCTATTAACTCAAGCTGCTAATTCAAATGGATTTTAAGAAAGAAAGAAAAAGGAATGAAAGAAAGGAAAAGAGGGAGGACAGAGGGAGGAATAAAGAGATATTTGGAGGTTAAAAAAAAGACCAGACATCAATATTAATTCTAAAACTAGTATAATTGTTAAAATCTGATACTAATTGTAAAGGAAATTATCCTTTTAAGTAAGATACAAACTAAAAGTAATAAACTATTAAAAGAAATATTTTTTTTCCAGATCATTGCCTCATTGGCTGTATCCTGGGCAGTGTTCTTTAGCAGAGCGCTTCACACACCAGGCAGGGGGCCCGGCTGTGCACATGACGTGGAGGAAAATGGAATTTCTACTTACGTATTTCATTTGATCTCTAGTGGATATTTTTGTGCATTTTTAATACTGAACATAATATATCAGTATAGCTGTACTTGTGATATCCTATAAATACGCACAATCATATATTAAGGATATGCATGTGAAACTGTTTAAATGATTATATATGTGATCAAATTTGTTCAGAGATCACTAATCTAAACTGTCAAGTAAGAGTTAGCAAACTATGGCCCTTGGGCCAAATTCAACATCTATCACCTGTTTTTGTAAGTTTGATTATAACACAGCCATGCTTGCATATTATCTATAAATGCTTTGGTGCTACAATGGCAGAGTAAAGTTGTTGCAATGGAAATCTTACCGCTTCCGGAGCCTAAAATATTTATTCTGTAGCTATTTGGAGAAAAAGTTGGTTAACCTATGCTCTGGAGGATTCAGGTCAAAGTTGTCTGTGGACAGGGAAGAAATCTTAATATTTCTTACTTAGGGACTTGATTCCAGAGTTTATAAATACTTGTTACACCTTGAAATTTTCTCAGCTGACAGAAAAAGGTGCCAGTGTATCACATTTTTGTTTTTACCATAAATAGTAAGTACATTTTATATCTGTTTTCACAAATTAGGCCTTTTCTTTATTGCTAAAGAAGGCCAATGACCTTGGCCAAGTTATTTAAATCCTCTAAGCCTCAGTTTACTTATATAATAAAATTAAATACCATATTATATGATTCTATAAGAACTATAATGCCTTCACATGTCCTACATTTTGCAAATGAACCTCAGTAAAAAATGTCTTTCTTCCCACACATTTTGATAGGGTCCATCTCATGTAGGTTTGACTCTATAGAGTAACAGCAATAGACCGATATTTATTGATCTTTGAAAATACATATATTGTGTGTTTGTGCAAATTATGTATCTAAAAAATCAATATAAATAAAAATAAAGATACAAAAAACAAGATATAAATTACATATTAAATAATATTCAAACGAGAACAGAAATACAAATAAAAGTACAGGAAAACTGAAGCTGATCTTTGATGAGTGTTAAATGACTGATGGAATTTAGCCAGAATTTTGGCCAGTGGTATCACTGATTAGACAGACCCTGACTATACGGCTCACTTTGCGGGCTTAAGATTCAACAGGTGAAGAGCATTACTGCATTTCATGATTATAATTAGAAACTTAAACCTGTGTGGATGTCTTCAAATACAGGTATTCTAGGTTGGAGTTCTAGTGCTGTATGGTTTCATTTAAACCATGTTCTTTTGATCCTTTAAAGATTTTTAATTTTGTTCATCAGAATCCATGTTAAAGGGAGGAACCATGGATTTTTTCATTGTTAACTGCCATGCACTTTTTTTTTCATTTTTAGTTTTTTGTTGTACTGATTTTTAAAGAATATATAATTGACAAAGATTGAATATATTCAAGGGCTACAATGTGATTATTTTATATATGTGTATGTTGCATAATGCTATCACAATTAACACATTCATCACCATTCATGCTGTACATTAGATCACCAGAACTTAATTTTATGTGCCTGCCATTTGTGAGAACATGGATGATCCTGTAGGACATTATGCTAAGTGAAATAAGCCAGACACAGACAAATACCATATATTACCATGTACAGATGAAATCTAAAAGTCAAATTCACAGAAACAGACAATAAGATGGTGGTTGCCAGGAGCAGAGGAGTGGAGGAAATGGGGAGATGATGAACAAAGGGAACGTGTATTTTTATCTTCATAGTCCTAATATCTAGCTTTATGCCTAGAAAATATTAAGTTCTTCATAAATATAGGATACATGGAAAATAAAAGGAACTGATATGGTAATTGGAAGCAATGAGTGAGGTAAAACAAAAAGAATCCATCATAACCATCACAAATTACTAGAATTGACAGTTATTAGGTTTACCCAATATGTACCATTTAATTTTAAATATTATATACATACAAATAAATCTCATTAACTAGGATTTGTTCAAGGTACAAGTTTCTGATGGAAAAATTCAGTTTTTTTAAAACACTCAAGACTTTTTACTGAGGTTAGCATCTGAAATGTTAAAAAACAAAGAAAAGTTTCAGAATTTGTGACATTTTAATTTATAAACTAATAAAAGAAAAGAAATTAGGCTTGTTAGCATAGAATATCTATAATGCAGATATTATGTTATAGCTTGAACTTTAATTTATTCACATCAACTTTAAATAACTTTAAATATATTTCTATAAACTGTTAAAATATTAGTACCTTTCTCATCTATAGCTATAAATAAATAGTGACCCCTAACAACTCTATTTAGTAACACATCCCAGTATTTTGAAAGAGAAAAGAGAGAAAGAAATATATTAATATTACAAAGTAAGAAGGTCTTATATGCCCTAAGTTGAAAGATCTTGTCCACAGGAAACTCCAGAGGTGATGCAAAGGCAAGGATAGACCTTTGGACCCAATCCAAAGCAAATTACAGACCTGTGTATATGCTTGTATGTATGGGAGTAGGGGGTAAATTAAAGTTGTTTTTGAGCTCTTTTCAATACCCAAGGACCTCTAATATGGCTGGGGGGTCCAAATAATGAGGTCCTTCAGTCAGTAGTGACATTCAAAATCACGTCCTAGTCTCCATGGTATGTTGAAAGGAGACAGGCCTAAGTAATGAGCTTGAGGTAAAAAGACAGAATTTACTCATGTTTAGGAGAAAGTCTCCAGCAAGAGGACATGAAACAATCATATGAATGAAAACGTAAAATGCTAAGCACAGAGAAGGCAAATCATAATGTCAGTCTTTATGGGCTGGCTATGCAAACCTGGTAATGCTTAACAGAAGGCCACAAATAAGTAACTAGGGTTGTCAAATATAGAGCTATTCCCACATCTCCATGTCCCAGGGAAGGTCATGACACTTGGAGCAGGGAGGGACAAGGGAGGGTAAGGCAAAAGCAACAGGGTGACACTTTTCAGTACCAGCAACTGGGTGGGACTAAGGCAGGCAGGAAATTAATCTACTTACATTTAGAGAAAGACTAATTCCCAGTGTTACACAAATTGCGCAGCTAGGCATGGCAAGTAACTACTATTTTTAATATTTGCTATTTTCAGATTATCTTAGTGTTAAACAGATGATTATACACCCACCCCCACCACTGCACCCTCAGCCAGATATTGTGTTTGTTTTAACAATGTTCTGTTCTCACCCAAATCATCCCCATATTGCAGCACTTTACATCTGTGCATACAAGCACTGCAGACAGGGATATTTCACAAACTTGGTATCCAGAAACATTTACCATCAAAATTACTCTTGTCCAATGCTCTCCTAAGTTTCCACACAATTTAGTATGATGATAGTATTGAAAGTACACAGTTATTTTCTCTTCAGACTTCATCTTTACAGAAATTGAGCCCTTAAACTACTCCAAATAATTTTTGCTAAATATTGCAATGAAGATTTTATAAAATAAATTCTTTTCAGGTAATTTGGCTCATAAGAGTCAAATTATTTCAACATGTAAGATAGTGGGTCTTAAAACATGGTGTACATGAGTTGCCAGAGGAGTTTGCAGATCCCTGGACTATGCCAAGGAGTTCTGATTTTGTAGTCTGAAGACAGAGCTTGGAAACTTATTTTTAGGCAAGACCATTACTCTGCCAAATGCCAACTAAACCAGAGGTCAAAGAAAAATGAAATGTAAAGGTGTTAGTGCTGACAGTGTTTGGACAGTAGAAATGGAGCACTGAGAGTTGGAGGGAGGAGGATTTCCTTTTGATTGAGTAAAAACTGGCAAAATCATCTCTGAAGGAAGCTGTGTTTTACCCGCAGGAGAATTACAGAGAGTAGGGGATTATGATAAAGCTTTTATCTTGGACAAAACTCATGCAGTGACAGTGCTGTGATGGGTGAAACTAGCAGAGGGAATATCATAGTATCAAATACAAAATTTCCTGAGTATCCCAGGGGAAAAAGAAAAAAATTAAGGCAACCGGACATTAAAGTAATTAGGTTATCCTTCTAAACAGTTTTGGTTTTAAAATATTATTAAATTGCCAAAGAAAAATTTTCTTTAACTAAGCTCTTGAGTAGAAAGAATAATGTCTAAATGTAGTTCTAAATGCCCCTTCCAGAGTAGTTGAAATTAAGCCCTATTTTTCTCTGTCCCCATGCACGATTAAAAATAAATAAAACAACCAAATCACATTTGACTCTATATCCAAAAAGTGATTACTTTGTCATTTTCCTTCAATGGGACACATATGCCATCCACAACAAATTACTAATGAGTTCTATGATATTTTGCAAATAAATACAATGTTTTTTTACTTGTGAGTACCATCTGCAGTATTTCAAGCATGAAAAATATTTTAATGCTTCAGGGAATTTTATATAATTGGTGCTATATTTTTCTGAGAATGGCTCAAATGACTGATTATGAAATATTTGTCCAGTTTAACTTATATTAACTCTTGAAAATAATATCCCCATTCTCTGACCTCAATTTGAACAGTCACCCTGCTTCCTCACCAATCACCCCTAGTCTTGCCATATTCCTACCACTTTATAGAAAAACAAAAAATAAATTGAATGGGTTATCTAAGTATGGAAAAGGATTTTTCTCCCTGGAGATCCTTGGTCATTTCTCATTAAACATAAATACAGAGATGAAGATTAAACCTCCTTCCTACAATAGCTAGGTACTCTGTCATCCCATTATTTCATTCTTTCTGCTGTTATGGGAGCTTTCCAGGAAGGGCCAGCTACTCTTCCCAGGCTGCTGCTCTTGACCATGAAACCTCCTAATCACCCCAGACTTACCAGAAACATCTGGGGCCTGTGAAGTTATCTCGGAGCACTGAAAGAGGAGTTGTGGGGCTGTCTGTGGAGCTGAGCCCTCAGGCTGAGAAATGAAATGCTTTGCCTCTTCACTGAACCAGCTGAGATACCTGCCTGTAGGTGAGGAACATCACACTTTTTAAAAGAGGCAGCTCCACGTGATGAAGCTACATCCTGCTAGAGCAGCCCCCAGTAAGGAGTGCTAGAAAATGAATATCACACCAAGGTAGCAGCAGCCCACGTGATTCATAATCAGCACTGAGGACTTTTCTCACAAGGAAGAACTTGTGAACAAGTCAGATGAGCTGGGTTGCCAAATTGAGAGCAGTGAAAAGGGGGGAAACTTTAAAAGGACCTCAGAAAAGTTATACCCCACTTCAGAGTTTTCTATTTTTAGTCTGATCTCAACACCAAATCTCATGAATTAACCTATGGATTTTACATTGTAATTTTCAGAGGCACTAGCTGCAAAGCCAAAGATTCCCCAGTGCCTTTTCTGCTATGCTTATTTCTATCAATACATACCCCATTAACTCCATACCTTGGCTTGAAGATTGTAAATAGGGACATGACCAGTAGACTGTATGTTCCTTGAGGGCCAGAAATGCATTTCAAAAGTAGAATCTAAATTATGTAAGAAGTGATAGTAAATGCACAGATGTATATGGAACAAGTACAAATGACATTTGTCACATTAATAAGCATTTACATGGTATATCTAATTCAGTCCTCAGCAACTCAAGAGGCAAGTGATAAAAAAAACTGAGGCTTAAAGAACTGACACCTTGTCCAACGTGACCCAGCCTCTCAGTGGTAGATCCAAGCTTCACACCTTGGCTTCCTACCCCAGAAGGCTATGCTCTCAACCTGTATTTTCTGTCTATTCAATAACATATTAAAGAATAAGAAGAAAACCTATCACACAAAACAGGTATATTAGATATATATATCCCTAAATATTTACCTATTTTAATAGAAAAATGTTTTTCAAAATGATGCTCATGTAGACAGAATCCATGTATGTGCAAGCGTTATTTCCCTGTCTTGCAAGAAAAAAATTTTATAGCTATTTGATCTTCAGAGTTTCCAAGTACTAAATACAAATCACTTGCCTTGATAACCTACTGAATATGTCTTTGAAATCAATTAATCGAAAATGCACACTTTGGTAGTTTCTAATCAACAACCTATTTACTGGAGGATCCAAGACACTTTCTAAGTTAAGATAGAGAAATGTCTGAGCACATCAATTACCTGCAAAACAGGGTGCTTCTATGTGTTTGGGAAGCAGTCACTTACAGAAGGAAGTTATTGATGAACTTGCTATGAAAAACTGCAGTGGAGAAAGCAATTGTATTTACTGGGGAAATTTGTTTTTTGGACTAACCACAATGAATTCCATCTAATCCCAAAAGATCAACTTGGGCAGGCAGAATCTATAAATTATTTTTTTATGAGGGATTCAGGAAAGACATATGTACCTGGATTATTATAGAAAACAAGCAGTGTGTGAGAGAGAAGAAACAATCCAAGTCAAAAACACCAGATTGTTAAGATTATGAGTAGCGATGTCACCTTTTCAGTTTTTACACAAAAGCTGTTGATTGATTTTATAGGTGCTGGTTTGGCTAAATTAGAACAAAAAGTCAAGATATTAATATTTTCTCAAATTTACATATGAAAGTCTGACTGTAATGTTATTTACATTCTAAGTTTTGAAAAAGAATGATGACAAAGCAGAAAAGAAAAAATTTCCAGGCTTAACAAAGTGAATTGCTGTGAATCCTTCTAGAGTTCAAGGAGAAGCACATTTGTCTCCGGTGATTGCTAAAGCTCTTGACTGGCATTTTAATATCTTAGTTCATGATCTTCCAATATCAGTCCTCAGTGAATCCAAGCTAAGGAAATACTACCTCTGTGCTAATTTAAAAGCTGGGTTTGTATCCAGCTGATGCTCCACCCAAAATCAGCAAGCTTCTAAGAATTGAGTCAAAAATCTTCACATTCTTTTTCTGAACACAGTAATACGTGCCTTTTAGAGCTTAACGTAGCAAAGCCTGAGAAGAGCATGGTCGTGCAAAGGAATAAAATCTGTCCAGCACTTAACTCAGCTCCTAGTCAAGAGCAACCATCAATATAATGTGAAAATAAATGCATGGACAGATGGCATTGATAAACACCAGAGCATGCTTATGCTGTGAATTCACTAACAGAGAAGTCACCCAGATAATCCAAATCAACAAATGCCAGCCCTTATCACCCCAGTCCCATGATCCAAATCACTTCGATTTAACTCTGGAACACCACTAAATTGTATTTATTTCTTTAAGGATATTAAAAAGCTGATTTTTAACCTTTCCTTTTAGATATCCAAACTTTGATCTTTCCAGTGAAGCTTTGCGGGGTTCTAACAGGTTATAAGCCTCGAGACTTGTAAGATCAGAAGCCATGATGATAACAGTAAAGAATTCTGGCTCATCATATGGTAAAAAAAGTGCCATTAACATGTAAATTTAAACTTTTGTTGTTATTATTAGCATTGCTATTGTACTGGTTTTCTACTCCACTTCACTAATTGGATGGATCACTGAAACATCAAACATACAAGAGCTTTAGCAGTGTTTTCTGGAGTCACATGATGAATTTCAGATAATTCGTAGTTAAAATAAGTGGATGAAAGAAGAGATTTAATCTTTTATTTTTTTCATTTTTTAAATTGACAAATTAAAATTGTCTATATTTATAGCATACATGTTTTACAATATGAAAAACATTATAGAATGGTTAAATCAAGCTAATTAACTTACGTATTACCTCAAACTTATTTTTTTGTGCGTGGTGAAAAACTCCTAAAATCTATACTCTTAGCAATGTTCAAGTATACAATACATTGTTGTTAACTATAGTCACAGCGTTGTACATTTCTTGAATTTATTCTTATTGTCTAACTGAAACTTTGTATCCTTTAACCAGCATCTCCCCATGTCCCCCATCCCCACCCTCCAACCCCCACCTGCCTCTGGTAACTAACATTCTAGTTTCTGCCTCTGTAAGTTTGACTTTTTTTTTTTTTTTTTTTTTTAAGACGAGATTTAATCTTAAACAAAATGCTTTGGAGAAGGTTTAAATACATAAAGGTATAATGATTAGAAGGCTTGTCTTTGGACTTAGAAAGACCTCAGGTGCCACCTGGTAGTTCTGTGATTTTAGACAGTTATTTAACCTAACTTCAGATTCTTCATTTGTAAACTGGTGATCACAATATCTAACTTGTAAGCCTATTTTGGGTTAAAGTGAAATGTTATAAAGTATAGTACTTAGCATGTAGTAAACATTCCATAATTAGTCCCTGCTATTATTTTAGAAGAAATGATATGAGCAAAAGTGGAATCAGTATTATAGACACTGCCAAGCATCTCTGAGTGAAGTTTACCTTCAGTGGGTTAATGTAAAATATTGCTGACTGTGAGATAAAAAGTGAAATGCTCTCACCAGGTCATCCTTGGCATGGCAGCTTCTACATAGACACAACTGTTGTATCTGTTCCCTAGAGTCAATGGGGAATTAATCTTATCTTTCAGAATGTATACAATAAAGTTTTGAATGTTGTTCCTTTTTGGCTCAATTAAAGTTACAGCAAGTACTGCAGAACATGAGGATTCATGTTCTTCAATAACGAGCTTTATGTTTAATTATAAGATTTAATTAGATTCTTTACGAAATGTGTAAAGAAAAAGTGCAGGTAATGTTGTAGGAGGTATCTATGATGTGTATTCGTTTATAATTTCACTGGACATATATCTTTGTGTTGCTTATTACAAATAATTGTCATAACAAGAACCATAGCTCCTTACTCTCAATATTGGCAACATCATTGTCATAAAAATGTAAATCACAAAGTCCATGAGCTACTTATGTTTAGTAAAAATGTTAATGGATTTTCAAATTAAGTTCTATGAAGTCCTTAATTTTAGATTCAATCTGGAAATTTCTCTCCCTGATAAATGGAATTGAGTATGTAACCCTTATTATCTGCAGAGCATTGAACAAAGACTAGAGATATACAACAAGGGAAGATGGATGCATTATGAAGTTCTCAGAGAGATGCAGAAAATTCTATGGCCAAGTTAATCGAATTAAAAAGAATGCATGTTAAATTTACAGATGAAAGTAAAAAAAATCTTCCTTAGTACATCTAAAGTCATAATGTTGAATCACAGTAGGCAGGGACACCGAAATAACAACTTTGGTAGCTATTATTCTAATCAATAAGAAGCCACCCAAGCATAAAAAAATGTGGAAGTAGGATAAATGCTAATAGTAAACAAAGATTATTAGACATGGAGAAAAGAAGAGAACATTGAGGCTAAAAGTCATTTTTTCTCTTTTAAAAGACCGCTAATGAAAATAAATTAAAAGTTAAAATCAGAAACCTGCTTAGTGTCTAGAAGTATACAGAAATATGCTTAGTTGTATAAAAACTAGATATTATCACACGTTCATCTAGTTTTTTATGTAACCATTTGTGTTGTCTTTCTAATTTAATAAGATTCCTTTCATGTGCTTTATGTTTATAATTTTTAAAATTACCAAATTTTATTGAGCATTTATGTATCAGACACAGTGCTAGAGGCAAGATTTTCATTTATTAACAATTCTATGAAATAAATACTATTTTCTTATTTTTCAAATAATATGACAAAAGTTTTGGGAAGTTTAATGATTTCCTTAATCAAACTAGCAATGCATCAACATACACAGTATGACTCCAAAGCTCTTTATCAGTGTGCTGTTTTTCCGAGTGAATCAGGTGGTACCTGATAGAGTCCTACAGGCAAGATTTTGGTGTCTATAAGTGAGCACACTAAATAGGCATCACCCCTAGAGTACTATGTTTGCCACTTCACATGGTCTAATTCTATGTGATGCATAGAAGTACCACACATTATTCAAGTCACACATAATCTCAATGTAGCCTGTCATATAGAAGACCTCTAGAGTGTACAGAAGGGAGTGCCAACCATCTTCTGTAACGGGCCAGACAGTCAATACATTAGTCTTTTCAGGACAGACAGGCTTTATTGCAAGTACTCAAATCTACTATTATAAAAAGAGCCATAGACAACATGGAAACAAATGAGTATGGCTATGTTCCAATAAAATTTTATTTATAGACACTAAAATTCAAATTTCATATAATTTTCATATGTCATAAAACATTCTTCTTTTGTTCCTTTTCCCATCCATTTAAAAATGTAAAAAACATTCTTATCTTGGGACCATAAGAAAACAGGTGACAAACCTGATTTGGCCCACACATATAGTCTGCTAACTCCTAGCTCTTTACTGGTTACCTTCTTATTGGTAATGGCTTATGCAGCACTTGAGTATCCATAAGATCTTTTTCTTTAAATTTATGATTGACAGATAATTTTACATACAAGGGCTGTCTAGAAAGTATCCAGCCATTGTTAATAGAATGAGAATAGTTACGTGGCTGGATACTTTCTAGACAGTGCTCACATTTGTGAGGTGCAGTGTGATATTTCCATACATGTATACATAATGTAATGACCAAAGCAGGGTAATTAGCATCTTCATCACCTTAAACATTTATCGTTTGTGATGAGAACATTCAGAAACCTCTTCCAGATATTTTGAAAAATAATTAACTCCATTCTATTATACCATAGAAAAATCAGAATTTCTCCTATCTAACTATAGCTTTGTATCCATTGACCAATCTCACAAAATCTTGTTTTACTTTATTCTGCTATTACATTAAATATTGTAAGTTACTATCTAGTATATGTCTTTAATGTACTATATAGCTTTGAGGTGACATAATTAATTATAGTCATACTGTACATTCATAAACAATCCTGTAATGGTCACATAAGGAACAAGGCAAAGCTTGTCTGATCATTGAAACTAATTTATATTTGCCTCAATTATAAGGTAAACATAAGACCTGGAATCAGGGAGAAATACCTTGTGAAATTCTTCTACATTTGACAGAATGAGAATTTGGAAATATTTTAGTAAATATTGGAAAGTTTATTAAGGAGGTGGCTCCCAAGTTTTCCCCAAAATAATATATATCTAATCTTTCTTCAGAAGTGTTCTCCTGGTACATACAAATTTACCTATCGTAGATCATTTTATTTGTGTATTTTTTATAGTTTTCTTATTTTTAAAGAAATGATGCCCACTATATTTTTACTTGTTTTGATCACTTTTCTAAATTTAAATAAGTTATTTAAATTATAACCTAGTTTTTTAAAATCCCTTTCAACTTCATGGTCACTACAGAGCCAATACCCTCAGAAAAGCAATAAAAACAAAAACAATATCTGACCTGTTGCCCATTTTGACAGATAAGGCCAAACAGCAAGTGTTCTTGCGTGTAATTGTACCTCTCGGCATATCTTGGGATAATACTCAAAAACTCCCAGAAGCTACCAGTAGCAGCAAATTTATTTTCCTCCAACAATTGTACTATCAAATTGAGGAACTTAGGACACTTTTACACTGACTTTTAAAATGAATGTAAGAAACAAAAGTGTATTTCTTCTTTTTTTGCTTGTCAAATATCCACAAATCAAGCCAAATGAACAAATCCAATAATAACATAATTTTTGCTAGCTTTCCCCTTGCTAATAATTTCTTTAATAGGCATCTAATTGATTCAAGGATGGAGTGGTCCTAATCAACCCACTGTCACAATTCATGCCATGATATAGCTTTGAGCCAAAGTCAAGGCTGCCCTCCTCCTAACAGAAGGGTGTACGATATTTGATTAACAACAGCTAAAATGAAACAATGCAAGAAGACAATTTTAAAAGGGAAACAAAGCCAGAGAAAATATACAAATCTTTGCAGTGTTCAATATATCCTCATTTAGTTTTCAGCTGAATCTCACAGTAAATGCCCGGTAAAATTAAGGGCAGGGGCTTGCTCTACAACAGCAGAGGCTCTCTCTACTTTGCCATATCATCATAGCTTATCAAAAGAAACAAGGAGAATCTAGAATCGCACCAAGGAAATACCATTTGAAATACTAGCACACAAAGCTTACTTTAAAAGTACACTAACAAAAAGCAATGCATCCAGTATATAAGGCAAAGGAATGGAATCCTCAATCCTCAAGATTAGCAGGATGAACGGCAAGAGAAGAAAGACTGCAAGATGGAGGATCTCAAGGGATGAAATGGGATCACTGACAAATTCCCAGCAATCACAGAGGAAATTAATTGTAAGAAAAATAAAATTCATAGAAGAAGAAAAGTTTATTTTCAAAACCCTTGGTGGGAAATGGTCATGGAAGCTCTTAAGGCTGACCCAATTTTCTGATGGACTCTGCTGCAGGAGGGATACTTTCATCAGCTGAGTTTCACTCTCTTCATTCAATTTGCTCCATATTCCCTATCCTTTCTTGAATGGATGCCCCTATGGAAAACAGCGTTGCTTAATAGGGCTGGAAGAGCTCTACTGGTAAGTGAGCAGTGAAGGGAATGAAATGATCCAAGGCATAAGTGTATGAGAAAAGAGAAATTTGGGGAAATAAACTACAACACAAAAGGGGAAATAGGTCACTTAAAAATGGGAAATGGGGCCAGGCGCGGTGGCTCATGCCTGTAATCCTAGCACTCTGGGAGGCTGAGGCGGGAGGATTGCTCAAGGTCAGGAGTTCAAAACCAGCCTCAGCAAGAGCGAGACCCATCTCTACTAAAAATAGAAACAAATTAATCAGTCAATTAAAAAAAATGTATGTAAAAAAAAATTAGCCGGGCATGGTGGCGCATGCCTGTAGTCCCAGCTACTTGGGAGGCTGAGGCAGGAGGATTGCTTGAGCCCAGGAGTTTGAAGTTGCAGTGAGCTAGGCTGACGCCACGGCACTCTAGCCTGGGCAACACAGTGAGACTCTGTCTCAAAAAAAAAAAAAATAATAATAATGGGAAATGGAAGTACTGGTAAGTTGTTAGTAGAGCAATGTATTTGTTTTCCTCTTTTTTATCCCTCCACATCAGTTGTTAGCCTTGGAAGTAGGAACTTTGGTTGCAGCTCTCAAAACCATAAGCACGTTAATCATCAGCTTTATGGAAAACACACTTCGCTCCAATGTATTTACCTAGTGGTTACTGCAATTGGTTATGTCACCATTTCAAATGCTTTGCCCTCAGTGTCCAGCATTGGAAATAGAATGAAGGAAATCTTCATGCTTTTGTCTTTCCCCTAATGGCAGCTTTCTCAAGTCCTCAAAATCCTCTGACTTCTTGTTGCCAGGATGTGAAGCATCATCCTGCCTCTTCCTATTTGACTTCGCATATATTAGCGAAAATGGAAAAGAGAACAACAATTCATTGGAATGGAGCCCTGAGTAAGTTAAATGCCTCCTGAATAAATGTGCGGTATCTCTTTCCCAGGCGTAGGTAATTGCTTTTTTATTTATCTCAAACCGTTTTCATCCTCTCCCATAGCCTAATAGAGTCACTCTCTGCACACGGTGCATTTCCATCACAGACGCTCACAGGATGCAGGCTTTGCTGATAATAAATAAATAAATAAATAAAAGCATGGAGTCCATATTACAGCTAGTGGAAGCTGAAGTTTTACATTTATATATTAAATTAAAATTGCTCTCTGCTCATATTATACAAAATGCAAATGGTAGTTCAGTCAGGCAGCAGACAGAAGATGGCTACTTTTTGAGCAGAGATGTCTGAAATTTCTATTTCAGGGCAAACACTCCTCACAGGCCATACAGACATTTATTAAGAAGCTAATATGACAGTATTCATTCTAATCACATTTAGTATCTGGCTTGTGCAAGGGTAAAAGTTTGGCTGAAGAAAGAGAGCATTAATATCTTTTAAATGAGCATAGTTGATGAATACTCTACTTAAAGTAAATGGAAAAATTCTAACGGAAAGAAATAATTTTAAGTGAACAAAAAGAAAGTGAAGCTTTGAAGAATGCATTATCATTCTACATGGAACCATTATCTACGTCAACAGATTCACCCTTTAACACCAATCAGAACTTTACACTTTTCTCTTAACCAGACACTCAGGGAACTGTGATCTACAATCTGAGCGATTGTCTTCATGAATAGAGCCACAGGCCCTGAGTTATAAAAAGAACACATTTCAGTAATGAGAAATCTTTTTCATCATCAAAATATGGACTATTTTATGATGCTCTGGAGGCCCTATAACTAAAAAACATTTGCTACTAGTAGACGCATGTGAACAATAAATATGATAACACAAAACAGTTATGCTTTGTCTGTGTTTAGCCAGTATAATGGAAATATGCCTGATTTTACAGAGAGAAACACTTTTCCAGAAAATAGTCCCTGTGACTTCACACTTGCTTCAGCTTTCTCTGCTCTCAGATTTGGCACATGATGACAGCTCCAGTTAAACAAATACTTGGGGTAGTAATTAATCTATAGATGAAGAATGGCAAACACCTGGCAAAGGTGCCAACATTCCCACATTCTGCTGTCAGAACAGACATAACTAATTCATTATGGCATTCTTCTCCAGCAAGCCAGTATTTGCACTCAGATGACACAGAAGAGAACACAAGGCCGTGGCTAGCAATGGATCCATGTCTCAGTTTCTTCGCTATTAGCATAGGTAGACAGAACTTCTGGCTTATAGGGTTTCAGAAAAAAATTAAGAATCACATAATGGGAAATCTATGTTTTAAAACTATTTAGTATAACCTCATTTTACAGATATAGAAACTAAGGCCAACAATAGTGAAGTGATTTGCCCAAATCAACAATTTGTAAAGCAGAAAAGCACCTTGGGGGAATAATTAATCCAAACTATTAATTTCACAGATAAGGAAACTGGGGCTCAGAGCAGAAAGATTCATCAAGAACAGGTGACAACGCTCATACCAACCTCAAGCAATTGCAGTGGCTTCCTGGGCTATTATGTTGAGAAAGAATTTAAAGTTGAGTCTAAGCCTAATGGAAAACAGTAATGTCTCCTAGCTTAGGTAGTGGGGAGTGGGAGAAAAAATATGATATATGTTATACATTATTTAACTTCCTTATTCTGAGCCCAACTGCACCAAAATAACTTCATGATAATGATCTGGATTCCCATATAATTCCCTCTACCTTCAAGGAGAGAATGCTCTTGTCATGTTTATGTAAATATTCTAGTTTATATGAAAGCTAAATTTTTCAACAGCTATAAATAAGTTGGTATTCTGATTTAATACAACAGTTCTGTGAACTTAGTTAATGCCCCTGAGATTGTGTCTCATAATGCTGACACATTTAAATGTCTGGCCCTGCAAGTTTCAAGGTCAGACTATAGAATATGGTAACATCATCAAAGTCATGTGAGGCTGTTTGGGGGAAAGACAGCTGACGTTTTCCTTATTTCCTTATAACAAACCTCAGTTTTTTCATGTTCCAAACACTGTTATCTTCAAATCTTTATCCAGTGTATTTTCACCTAATTTAGTCAATAGTATAGAAAATCCCAACTTAGAAAATGCATTAGAATATTTCACTTTAAAGTAGTATTTATCGTAAGGTCCCTAATAATAACAAACTTCCCTGGTATGATTAAAATATTTGATTCTCCCAAATAGCTTAAGAGTAACTTCTCAGTAACATAGATATACTGCATAAGTAAAATTCACATGTCCATGAACAACATCTACTATAGATCAACAGTCAAATAATTGGTAATATAAAACTATTTCTCATTCTGGAGTCATACAGCATATGACATTTCACAAGACCTACTTTGGAAGAGTGTCATGATTATTATTACTTTACTGCGGAGTCACTAAAGGCAACACAAATGCAGAAAAGGGATTACAAATTCACCTAGAAAAGCCATCATTGTTAACAACTTGCACTTGAAAACTGAAGAACACCTTGACCTAAGTTTGGAGGAATTTCATTTCCTTCCTGAACAAGTGTTTAGTTGTCTGCATGGAAGTGGGCATATTTGTCTTATGTGGGCTAAGGACAGACGCAGCATAGCTTTTCATGGTTTCTTGTTCACTGTTCGTATTATGTATTTACAAGAAGAGAGAGATATTGAGAAATATTTTACTGGTCTTTCTGGGTAGTTGCTTTGTGCATTAGCTCCCTGATGGCACTACTTTCCATTGCTTTGCTTATGCCTAGGTTGCAACAACACCAGCTTCTGACTATGACAAATACATTCACATTTCACATTCTGAAGAGAAACAGGCAAAAGCATAGATTGAATGGTGAGGCAGAATATGTCAATGTCACTTAGACTATCCCATTTTGGAAATATATTTGTGAAGTTCCTCTAGGACCATTAGCAATTGTAGTTAATTGTTGATCCATACCAATGGCCATTGTATCCAGTAGTATTCCTTGGTCAAAGCTTTCTTTATGGCTTTTATCGTTTTAGCAGAAAATAGAGTTGTTAATTTTGTTGCAATTTTCTTTAACTAAAATCACAAAATTGCTACAACTGCGGTGTGGATTTGAAAATTGGCCTCTCCAAGACAAATACTGTATTGGAAAAAAGACTAAAATTGTGTATTGGATTACTGAGAAATAATGGAACTGTTGGCAAAATAGACACTATAGTTAAAAGTTCTTGTTTTTATAATTAGACAATGATTTTAAAAATACTTGTCATTATTTCTGTCAATAGTAGAAGGAGTCTCAGTTGGCTGTTTTCCTATTCAATACTTACATAATAAATTAATATTACTTTATGACTACATTTCAATGATATAATTTCAAGTGAAGGAAGCAGGGAGGGAGGGTAGAGGGCAGAGAGAGAGGGATGGAGGGGAGAGAGATTTATTTTGATAGGGAATTAACCTACCATTCTAATCATGTGAGTATATTGGGTATAATGAATATAAATGTTATATTACCTCAGTAAAACACAGTTACACCAATGAGACTTTCCCGGTATAAGAGTAATTAAGCTTGAAATCATAGTTTCTTATTCTCAACAACCATGGAAATAATATTTTTTCAATTACTGATGTATAGTATAATATTTTGTTTGTAGTGATGAAATCATTCACATCTTTGTAGAAAAATTAAGAAAAATATTGAGTTTATATGTTGAAATAATAATTTAAAGGAGTAAAGGAATTCAAACAGTTATTTACAAAAGACTAAAAATGACATTCAGTAAGAACAACTTGAAATCTTCACAAAAAACATGTGTGTGTGTATATATATATATATATATACCCCCCCAATTAAATTTACATTATTTGTTTTGACTATCATAGTAACAAATTTTCTGGTTAAAGAATTTGGCAAGTGAGATTTGGGAGTATTTTGGTTATTTCCATTATTTTCATGATTATAAATAACAATATGATAGCCATCCTTGTCCATATTTTTTTTAAGAAATTTGCTGATTCTTAAAATTCCTTAAGAAGATTATAGGCCAAATGTTACATGTATTTGTAAACTTTTCCTATATATTTCAAGATATTTTATTGAAAAGTTTTTTCTCATCAACTTACTTCCACAAGCATCATATAAAGGAATCTCTTACCGAACCTGTTCCTACTGAGTGCCATCACTGGAAAAAAGTTAAATCTTTACCATTTTGAGAAGCAAAAACTTATTTAGATAGAATAAATCGCTATAAATCCATTTTACAAAAAGTTTCATTGCATTCTGCAAAAGGAGGGCAAGATAAATTAGGTTAATGCAAAATCCATCCCCATCTATGCAAACATGGGAACTAACTGCCACAGAATGCCTCATACCCAAACCTGCCTGGTCAGTGTCACTTGCTCTACAAGATATGAAGTTAAAAAAAAAAAAAAAAAAAAAAACTCCCTGGGCTTAGTGAGAAGTTTCTAAAAGCTTTTCACCATACTTTCTCATCCTTGTTTTAATTCTCTGATATGAAAAATGCTTCACGAATTGGGAATAGCAACATCTACTTCCTAACTAGTTGAAAATCGGAGATAAAAAATCTCTATTCAGAGGAGAAATCATTTGTGTTGGGAAATATTTGTTACTGTATGTTGAGCTGAGTTCCCCAAATTCTGCCTGTCTCTGAAGACATCTTGTTGCACATGATATGTTCAAGAATAACACAAAGCAACTGACACTAAAACCATAAGGAGTAGTCCTACTGAGACCAACCCTAATTCTTAACCAAAGTATATTTTCGATGTTTAAGGGAAGTATCTATGATTTTCTTAAATGCCTCTAAGTATTTCCATATATATTATATTGCAGGTGTTCTTATACCTTTTCAGTTATATTTCAGTAGAAAATAAAATATTTGGTACATTAAAATTGACCTTATTTTCTTATCACAGTATTTCATAAAATAATTTGTAAACTTTTCAACAATTATTTCTTCAGTGACATGGGAGACTTGAACAAATGACAATAGGGGAAAACGTTTCTTGTAAAAGTTTTGTGAAATAACTTTAAAAAAAATTCATTCATTCAATGAAAATATTTTTGAATGCCTAAACTCAAACATTTGAGTCTATTAAAAGCTGCTTAATTAAGAGATACAAAGATAAATAAGGCAAGACCCTCTTGCCATGAAAAGCTCACACTGTCCACAGAAGAGAGAGACAGGACCCTGCTGCAAAATTCTAAAGCATATTGATGGTGCACAGATGAAGACAAAGAATGGAGAGGTGAGAGGGTGGAGAATTAGATTAGTAACTGCTTCTGAGATACATTTTAGAGAATTTGGTGCTAGCTAGGGTAAAGGCAAGAGGCAGGATGAATCTAAGTTTTCTAGCTTGACACACTAAATAGTAATTCATATTATTAAACATGAAATCAAGAATTTATGAGAGCACATTTGAGGGCAAGAAGGGTGCAGTGAATGTTGAATGTGCTGCCCAGTTTCCACCTCAATCTCTCCCCCACCGTGTAGCAACCAAACAATCTGGGAAGACTGATCTCATGTCCAGAGGTAGACTTAATTAATCTAAGCTAATTAGGGTAATGGTTTCAGAGGCAGGAAGCCTAAGCCCAGTGAGCAGGGCATTCTTTTCTTTTACCCCAGAGGTTTATTTAGAATAGGCATACAGCCCTCTTATGTCACTGAAACATTCGTGAGAGTTCTGTTGGAGAAGGACAGATAAATAAGAGAGAATCTTCCTAGCTATTAATACAATCAAAGAACTTCAGAAAGACCCTTCTGTCAATGAAAAAGTAGCAAAAATTGCTATTCTGGAAGCCATCCTACATGCAATATGGAAACTAGATAAAACTATAACAAAAAAAATGGACCCAAAGACTCGATTGAACTATATCTGACCCTATGCTATCTCTGAACTTTGTAGTTATGCAAGTTATTTTGGATTGGTTCATTAGCCACTTGCCAAAAATATTCTAATTAATCCAAAAGTCAGTTTCATTTGAGGCCTAATATGTTTGAAAGGCTTATGAGATATACAGGTATAGCTATGAAGTAAGCAATTAGGAACAGAGGTCTGTGACTGAAGGAATTACCTGGTATGTGTGATACAGACTGTGGTTTGCAAAGTACAAATACAAAAAGCACTGCAACCAAAGAGCATACAGTTTCTATGTACTTCATAGCATGAGGTATTATTCAAATTAAGATTTATTGTATATTTTATACTTTCTAGAAGGCTTAATATTGTTAAAAAATTAGGTTATTTTAGGGTAATTGTAAAATAATGCTTCTGTGTATTTCTGATACTATGGTACATAATAAATTATATTGGACATATAAAGTTATCCATGATATGATAAAACACAATTAATAAAATGCTTATATATTCTTGTTTCCTATTTATTTGAAAGAGGTATTTTATTATGTCTTAATTTTTTTTCTATAAATTGCAAATCTACAGTCTCTAGACAGTGATACTAAAAAAAAAAAGTATACATTAGGATAAATGACCAAAAACCATTTATATTTCAAGGCCATGTGTCACAGATAATCTATCCATATACTTTTGAAAATCAGATTAGTTATTCCTATAGCTTGAATGTCCGCTCCAAAACTTATATTGAAACTTAATCCCCAGTGTGGCAGTATTGAGAGGTGGAGCCTTTAAGCAGTCATTAGATCATGAGGGCTCTGCCCCCAAGAATGGATTAATTAATGGGTTAATAGATTAATGGATTATCATGGGAGGGGAACTGGTGGCTTTATAGGAAGGCAGGATCTGAGACAGCGCGTGAGCACACTCACCCCCTTCACCATGTGATGCCCTGCACCACCAAGGGACACCACAGAGAGCCCCTGCCAACAAGAAGGCTTTCACCAGATGCACCCTTCAACCTTAGGTTTCCCAGCCTCCACAACCTTAAGAAATAGATTCCTTTTCTTTATAAATTTCAGGCATTCTGTTATAAACAACAGAAAATGGACTAAGAAAGTTAGTCCATTTAAGAAATTAAATTAGTCCATTAAGAAATAAGCAAGTTCTCTGTAATTACCACTGCAACCATCAGTTGGTACTATGATCAATATTGTGTAATTTTCCACTAAAAGAGTATTTTCTTTACTAAAAAATCTAAGCTATCTTGAGCACTTATAACTATTATATAACAAAAGAAACATTTCATTTTAGTAGATTTAGATAATTTAGCTCTTTTCAAAGCAGGTCCCATAACATCAATTCCATGATGTTTTCTTCTGTAAGACCCTATAATGGTTTCCAATTATCGACAGACTGAAAGCATGTTCCTCAGTGCATTCCTCCCATTTGAACAATCCAGCTACGAGTCCCTGACACTCCTTTGCCTTCTCTTTGCTACCTTCTCCTGCCATTCTCACACACTTCCCTTCCCTCTGTACACATGTATGTATATACATATAGTTCTGTGCCTCTAAAACCTCCTCCTCCCTCATTTAAGGCTTGTCTATCATTTAATATCCAGTTAAAGTTTGATCCATTTTCTAGAGTAGGTCCAAGTTGATTTTTCATTCCCTGGACTACTTTTAATGTTAGTAATTTGTACCACACACTTTGGAATGCTTATACATATCCTCATCTTGATCAGTTTCAGTTTGTTCATGTTATTTCCTCGCAAGTACATCATATGCTTAGGAAAATTAATATTTCATAGCGATTATAGTTTTATATTTGTGGGAATATTTTAACATTAAAATATTTCTATTTTAATTAAATAGCCACAGACACTCAAGACATAACGTAGTGACCATAAGTATGTCTTTAATAGTAGGACTAGAAATTTTAGGCTTTCAAGCAAAGATTCTAGATAAAGTTCCTATTCTTACAATTTTAAATGCAATTGTGGTGCTATTTACATAGAATGAGAAAGAAAAAAGGAACAGGTAACAAGAGTGATTATATAAGTAACTATCTCCTCAAAATTTAGAGAGAGGAATATAGTGAAAAAGAAATAAATACGCTAAAGATGGAAGAAGAATATGTTTGAACTTTTCTTCATTAAATTAAAATAACATTCTGTTGATATTTTGGGGGTGATTTTGAAGATTCTTAGATAATTGTGACTATACCTCTCCTTGGAAAACATCTTTTATGTACCAAGTGTAAACTATCACTATAAAATAATACAAGTCTAAATATCTTCTTCTAAGTTAATGCCTAAACAGAACTTTAGTAAAGATACTCAATGTAACTGGAAAATAATGTTTCCAATTTATATATAGAACAATGTAGTGCCTATTAAACAGCAATGGTTTTTGGGTTTTTTTTTTTTTTTTTTTTTGGTGAGGGCTAAATACAGTTTATACTACAATTATGTCCTTTTACATTTTATTTGAGTACAATCATGTTAATTCTTCTGGATTTATAGTTTTCAACCTTAATACTCAAATTTGTCTCTATACAGACTCAAAATTTAGAACCAAAGGCTTTCTATACAAAAGAACATAGGGTTAGATATACTATTGTTTATCAGATGAGAAAGCAAAGTAACAGTGATTTTTCCCCCCAAGACCACAAAGTTAACTTGTATCATCATCCAGATTAGAATCTAGGTCTCCTAATGAATTGAATTACTTATTTTCCTGATCGCATATTTGGCTTACTCAAATGTTTAATTCTGTTTCATAATGAGACTATTTTGAGACAGGTATGAGTGATCAAATTACTATATACAATCTCAAATTATCTTTCTATTCAATGTGAGTGGGATTAAAGATTCCTTTATTTATGATCTCTACTTTCAAAAGGATTCAAGATATTCTACATGTTTAAATGTGACACATAATAAGCACACATTCCTCAAATATTGCTTCCATATATAAGACAATATTAATAAAAAGTATTCTCATAGGACCTGCGATCAGTAATCTTTTTCTCCAAAATTTGACCAGCTGTTATTTCACGGAATAAAAAAGGATAAACTCTCAGCTTACATGAGTAAGATAATTGACACTTCAAGGAATATATAATCTTCCAAAGTCTATCTGGAGAAAAGCATCCATATTCACTTCAATTCTCAACTCAAGCCTATTGTTTTCTCTTAGGTCAAGAAATTACTGGAGCTGATAGGTAAATGGATTTAAGCTCTAGGGGTTGATAGGGAACTACCTCCTCTTGGATTCATATGAAAGCAAGGCTTCAAGTGAAGAAGATTCAAAATGTGACAGAATCTGAGATCTTGCCCTGGAGTAGAGGTAGGGGTCCTCTGGATCCCCAGGAAGGAAACGTAGACCCACCAGCCAGAGTGAGATTAGTTTTCTTGTTCCACAAATAACTGAGCAGGAGCTAAACAGCTGTACTAATTCCTTTCCCATCAGAAGGTCAGAAAGTGTAAACAGACTTGGTAGCAAAAACAATCTTCCCTTCAATCAACCTGACTTATTATGTACCTCTAGCCCATAGGCACAGACATACACCTGTGCTTTTTGCCACTGTATACCACTGCATCAGGATTCCAAGCAGCTGAGTGTTAGCAGAACATGCATAATTTCAGCACTTTTAAAAGTCCCATAGTCTCTAAAGAGCCAATAGAATAACCAGAACAAACCTGTAACTAGAGATATTAGAGTAGACAGAATTTTATAGAAAAACAATTGTAATGGTAGACTTCCATATATCATCCTTCTTTAAAATCTAGATAGGTATGGTAAGAAGAAGAAAAAATATAGTGAAGTCAAATAAGGCAGTCTACAACTTGAATTTACTATATATAACTATATATAACTTTGTCACTTGAATATAGATTATTTTCTATCTACCCAGGTGAACTTCATAGTAAATTACAAAGTTGTCCATAACTTTTAAAACCTTCAAAAAGTTGAGATTTTGTAGCAAAATTCTTTGGTCATAATGTGTTTCACTGAAAATAAAAACTAAATACCTATAAAATATTGGAGATAACTATAGAAATTTGTGTAATATTTATTAGGTAACATTATTTCTATTATTTCTATTTCACTGATATTAAATTTCTTGGACAGGATGATGCTATTGTGGTTATGTATGAGAATGTCTTTATTCTTGAGAAATGCCTGCTGAAAGATTTGGGGATAAAGTGTACTGATATCCACAACATAATTTCAAATAACTTAGCCAAATTTTCACACACACACACGCACGGGTTGGGGTGGAGAGGGTGGGAAAGGAACTCAGTGCTGACATATGTTAACAGTCCACAAGTCTGGATAAAGGGTATATATGTGTTGTAATACTATTCTTTCAACTTTTCTGTAGGTATGAAGTTTTTCATGGTAAAGAGTTGGGGAGAAAAAAAATTAAAAATAGAAGGTTGAATACATAAATTTTTATTCTATGAAAATTAAGAAATATATTCATTTGATCCTTTGGATCAGAAAGAATAAAAATAGTAAATTGCATTCTCTCTACTCTAGAAAACATTTTCTACAAATATTTATGGGTATACTAAAAGCTGTCATCAGATGAAAATTTATAGCCTAAAAAATTGAGAAAATATTTTAATGCTTATTTAAGATATTACAAAAAAGAACAGAATAAACCAATTGGAAGTAATATATTCAATATAGATAAAATTTTAGCTTAATGAAAGAGAAAAGATAATAAGGCCAAAAGTGTAGGTGATGACATTTCCACAAGAGAGATCCATTAGCACTAAATCTTACTGAGAAATTTAATTTCATGTAGTCTTACGTCATGGCTAGAGCCTTGTCTTTTCTATATTTTGAATACTTTTGGATTTTTTTAATTATGCAATCCCATATCCTCTCTGGTTAAGTATACGAAAGGATGGGTGAAAGAGCCAACGGAGAATGGCATCAGGAGAGTCGCTGTGTAACTCTTCAAGTACGCTGAAGGGCAGAGGGTGAGCTACCTAACCTCCTTGGGTCCTCACTCTCTTCCTTGCTAAAGAGGAATGGGGGTGGGGATTGACTTGATCGTTGAGGTCCTTTAACAATAGGAATGCATGAATCTAAATATCTCAAGTCGATCATAATGATCATAAAAGCTAATGTTTACTGGCTATTTATGATTGGCAGGCAATGAACTAAACACTCCACATGTGTCATCCTGTTTAATCCTCATCACAAACTCTGAAGTCAGTGTTAGTATCCTCCTGACTTCCCAGTAGTACTATAAACAGTAAGTGGTTGTATCATGATTGCTCCCCTCTATGATTATCCACAGTATAATTATTTATCAGTTTCATCTTACCCTTACCCATCGGAGTTGGCAGTCACCAGGATCCCATAAATTCAATGTATCTTTTCCCATGTCTACCTTAGCATAATGATTAAGCATGTAGGCTCTGAAGGCAGCCAGCTTGCAAATTCAGTTCTGGTTACAATACATACTAGCTGTATGATCTTGGGCAAGTGATTTGCCCTCACAGTTCCTCAATTTCCTCAATAATAAAATAGAGACAGCACAACTTTACAAGGTGATAGGATCACATGAGATAGATGCACTTAGGAGACACAGCACAGTGCCCATGGAAAGTGTACATTAAATGTCAGATATCATCATTATGATGGGGGACATTACTTACTGCAGTGGCTTCAAGTGGTTTTGAAAAAAAGTAAATGAGTGTGTTCCAAGAAAAAAAAAGCTTCAAGCAGAGATAGAGGAGAGGCAGAAACTGAAAGTAGCAATATTAATCAACTAAGTAGAAGATAGGCTGTATTCAGTTATATCCCCAAGCAAAGGGCCTGTGTAATATTAAGTATAAGCTTGATAAACATTTGTCAAATAACTGAATTTAACTGAATTTAGCAATCAATGTCTAAGTACTTGACAATAGAGAAGATTTAGAAGATCAATATTATTTTATTCATTTTAAAATAGGATTAAGTTATGAAACGTGGAGTGTTTGAACATCATTCCATAATGTGAGAGCATCTCACTGAATCTCCTACCATAGTGAAGGAAGATCAGAAGATCAGAAGAAGTATTATCAAAGAAAGATTCATCACCAATGTGTTGAGAGCATGTACCACTGCCTAGTTAACATGGGAAGATAATCTGTTCTAACCTAAAGGTAAGTCCCAGTTTGCTTTTGAGTTTTCTGCTTTCCATGATGGAAACATTACCCTTGGGTGGCTTATCTGCAGCTCTCCTAGTTTATTGAAATAATAATTAAAGAATGAAATAATCCATGAAACATAAAGAATGTCAATATATTTCCCATCCATTTACAAAAAAAAAAAAAAATCATCCAGCAAGTCATAAGCTTGAGGTAAAACCTGGATCTTAACATTTTTTCCTCCATAAAACAAGTTAATAAGAAGTCAAGTAACAACAACCCTCTGGATAATTTACCACAGAGTCTGAGGAGGAGGGCACAGAATTTGTTAAAGGAACTATTACTTTCTCCTGGCATTCTACATTTCCATTAATGCCATGCCTGCAGTTATTTAGGAATCTAAAATATAGATGCAAATTAGAATATAGCTTGTTGTTTTAAAAAACACATTATATAAATACAAAAAACTGGGAGAATAAACAACCATTCTTAATTCTTTAACTACAGTATTATTTCTCCAACCTGAGGCTCATATTTCTGAATGCCCTCATGGTAAAATAATTTGCAGAAGCATACCTTAAGGCCCCATTGGGAAGTAGTGTTACGGAAATAAAAGACAAAACATGTTTGAACTTCATCAATGCTTTCAATTGGTTTAATATTTACTAAAATGAAACAATTACTGACATGGATTAAAGTAGTAATGACATGTATTATTACAAATTTAAGGAAGAAAAAAAATAAGCCAAGAGACAGACTACTTAACGCAGGTAAATTTTTTTTTTTTAAGGAAAAAAAACTTTTAAAGGACTTAGCCCTTGTAGAATATTTAGGGAGTGGTCTAGATGAGCAGGAGTGAAACAAAAAGAGGGTAACATTACTGTGTGTAATAAGTGAACAGGCACCTGCTAAGTGGGCCTGCCGGCAGGCTGTGAGGAATGGGACAGCAAGCTAAAGGAGAGGGAGGGGCTAGAGACAGTGTAGAAGAGATGGTCAGTTGAGAGTTTTATCCTTGGGAAGGAATGACCTAAGTTCTATTAGAAAAGCTGTTTTATTATTCATTTGAAACTTATCTACTCTTTGATTATAAAATCCCTAGTCAGAGCCTCCAAATATTCACTAAATGTCTCCAAAAAACAATCAACCCCCTTACATAAGTAGCATTTTATGAGATATCAGATTGGATACATTTGGGGCAGAAAGAAAAGAACCATCTCAAGAGATGAAATACAATATTGGTGGAAACAAGAAACCACCACAAGGAGTGAAATTTGAGCATTGTATTCACCAAATCTACAGAGAAATTGAAGAGTGCTATTCTTAAGCCAAGTTTACTTGAATTTGCAAGGAAGGATAAGCTCAACTATCATCATCCCAACTCCTCAAATTCTCCTTTCTCTTAAAGACTAAACTAGAGTAAGATTTACTTTCTGTCAAACAACATGTCCACAGTCCTCCTGCCAAATGTTAAATGTCTTTTTCTTAATTACTCAGCCCAATAAAGTAGTCTTCCTAAATCATGGAATTGATACTTAATTCATATATGCTTGTGAAATTTCTATAAATTTGGAAAGGCATGCAGGATAGCTCTCAACCCTAATACTTTATATCCAGCAAATGTGGTGTGGTTTGTAGACTAGAAATATAAAATACATATAAAATGTCCTCCTGTTTCAGCTTCCTGAGTAGCTGGGACCATAAGCATATGTCACCATGTCAAAATTTTATACATGAAAGTATTTTATATTTCTAGGCCAGGTGTGGTGGCTAACACCTGTAATCCCAGCACTTTGGGAGGCCTAGGTAGGAGAATTGTTTGATCCCAGGAGTTCAAGCCTGCAGTGAGCTATGATCATGCCACTATACTCCAGCCTGGGTGACAGAGCAAGAACCCATCCCCCCTCCACACACACACAAAAATTATGATTCCAAGTTTTATAACAGATTACCTTAAACTTCCTGAGCTTTTGTTCAATCATTTTCATGTAGAATAAAATCACTTGTTTTCTTCTACTAAGGATTCTGAGAATCATTAGATAACTCAAGTGAACAAAATTGGTAAATTCTTAACCAATGAGATATTATTATAATTCTTTAAACACTGTTCATACTCAGATCCTACCTTCTCTGGCCTTTTTTCTTTATAGTCTCTAAACTTTTATGTAGAACATTATTAACTTGGGATCTTAAATAATTTTTTGAAAATTCAATAGCTTTTGAAATCCCTTGTCATTACCTTGTATCACTAGTAAGGTAGGGTTAAATATTGATACTCCTTTTATTTATTTATTTATTTTTTGAGACAGAGTCTTACTCTGTCACTCTGAGCAGAGTGCAGTGGTATCATCATAGCCCACAGGAACCTCAAATTCCTGGACTCAAGTGATCCTCTTGCCTCAGCCTTCCGAGTAGCTGGGACTACAGGTGTGTGCCACCATGCCTGGCTAATTTTTCTATTTTTAGTAGAGATGGGGTCTTGGCTCTTGCTCAGGCTGGTCTCAACTTCCTAGCTCAAGGGATCCTCCTACCCTAGCCTTCCAGAGTGCTAGGATTACAGGTGTGAGCCCCTGGGCCCAACCTGATATTCTTAAGTTATTGCGGATAAATGAGTTTTAATAACTAGGTGGTTTCAGGAACATTGACTATCTGTCAATCCTAAGTAGAATTAAAACCAAAGACTATCTGATCAATCTTTACTGTCTTATTATACTTTTCATCTGCTCTACTCCCAGGACCCCTAAAACAATTGTCATTAGCATTCATAGAAGTTAACAATGCCTTGTGAATTTGGAAATGCAGCCTGAAACCCAGGGTTCAGTAATAACCTAGGTTCTGAGGATCCATGCTCTAGACAGCTGACCTAAAAGCAGAACTTTTAGAATATTAACCCCTTTATAAATGGAAAACTTTCACATTAAAGAAAAAATAACAGTCCACTATACCACCTAATCTTAGTCAAATATGATAAATATTCATTTGATTGATAAAATTTGAAACAACTATCAAACTACATAAAAAGGAAACCCAGGGATTGTTGAATACAGGGTTCAAGGTAATGATTTTCTCTAGTGGAAAGCAGTAAGATGAGATAAGGAGACAAATAACTAAACGTAGAATAATCTGAAAATCCTGGCTTTGTTTTGAATAGTGTGTTTGCCAATGCTCAATTAATCATTATTACAAAAAAGGAAAAAAGGAAGGAGTGAACACCAGCCATGCATAGACCAATAATGGTTGTGTTTTGACCCAAGAATTGTGATTAATACAATTATAGGCACCTGAGTTCCACAGGCGAGTTGGGGAGGGGTGGAGTTAGAACTCACCTTTGCTGTAAAACCTTAGGAAACTTAGTCTTACAGAGTATTTTTTCCTTATTAAAATGAATATATAGTTTTTTTTCTTCTGATGAAGAAGGCTATTAAATGAAACAATCACTGTAAAGGTCTTGGGAAAATACTTTGAAAATTTCTTTTTAAAGTAGGACTTCAGAATACATTTAGGAATTTTGGCTAACATCTGTGAAATTTCACTTATATTTAAATGAAGCTGTGAATGTCTCCCCAAGGCACCTACCATTCTATTTTAATTATACCACTCTTTGAAAAAAAAAAAAAAAAAACGAAAAAACCTGTTTTGACATCTAACAAAGCACACATGATGAGAAAACACTTGTTAAACCACCTCAGCAAAAGACAATGTGAGATCATTGCAGTTCTTAAGGCTTGTTAGATGAGAATTAGTACAGTAGGACCATTTTTGGAAAACATTTGCCCTTGATATTTCCTTTTCACATGTGCTTGACATTTCGGAAGCTCGTTCTCAAATTTGCTTTACACGGATTCTATATGGGAAGCATGAGATGTTATAAACATAAAGCTATGTTATGTTATTGTGGTGACACAGACCTACTCAAGAAATTAAAAATAAATGATGGCATGTCACCCATTAAGGATGACTTTAAGTCATGTTTTTGTGACAAACTGTCAGCCTAAAAAGCAAATTACAGTTTTTTTGTGCATTTGTATCATAATGTCATTTAAATATGCTAATTTTAAGAAATAAAAATGCATAGATTATATGCATGAATAAGCTGAATTATTTATCCCTTGCTAAAAGTTTACATTGCTCAAGCCACTTGTTTAAGCTATATCTATTCTACATAGAGAAAAGTCTTTAGAATTCAATCACACAGTCACCAAAAAGATCTAATTACAATACAGGGAACCATTCGGGCTGTCATTAGAAATTTATCATGGCAGTTTTTAGCATGTATAATACTAATAGCACTTCAATATGGACTTGCTTAACTACTGAGTCACGCATTTCCCAGGTGACAGATAATTTAGGTAATTTTACATTTCTCTTTTAAAACAGGCATGTACCTGAGGGCAACTCTCTTGGGAAAAGAAATAAATATTAGCTTCATAAATATACTCTACTTTTCCACAATCTAATGTCCTAGTGAGAATAAGGAAGGGAGGTTAAGACAAAGACTTCAAGCACCTTTGCTTTCACTCTTTAGTCCGGGAGGAAAAACTTTGATTTGTGATATGGATTAATGACCACTCAGGTACTCAGTGCTATGTGCAAGGTGGAAGTTCCTCCCTTCTTTATGACTCACTCATATGATCACACTAAGGGTGACTTCCCAGGAGAAAGAAGAATATTTTCTGCTCCAGACTTTATCATTGAAAGTAAAAAGGATTCTTAAATGTTCTATTGGGTACATTCTAGATTACCAAGATAGGAAAACAGGTTTGAATTAAGGGCAAGAACTCTTGAAGGAATATATGGTTGCCTTTCCCCACTATTCTCATTTGTGACCCTCTAGATTTCAAGTATAACCTCATCAGTGGTTAGATAAGATAAAGGACCCTCGCTGTAAACTATGGTAGAGATGAAAGACCCCAACCCGCCCCCTTTTTAAGCCATCCAGCTAGGAAAAAAAATATGTGGCTTTATGAGCAGGAATTTTATTTTAGGGGTATACTTTATTTTATTGAAACATATTTAAATATTCTTTAAAACACCTGGTAAACTCTTATGTAGCATGTCATTTAGTCACTGAGGACTATGAACAAGAGCTTTCCACATTCTGGTGGAAGAGTGAGTGGGCACAGGTCATTGCTATCACTGCGAATGTGGGCCATGGCTGAAGATGTACAGTGAGCACACTGGAGGGACAACTGCAAACTTGCAGAGAAGGCGTCAGGAAAAAGTCATCTAAGTGAAGACCTAAAGGACGAGTAGGCATTATCCAGGAGGGGTGAGGAAATGTAAGGGAGACTTGGTAAATTAGAAAGGAGAGAAAAAGCCTGGAATTTTGAGAGCAAGCTCTATCAACCTAGGTCCTGGCTACACCTCTGGATGAATTACAGAGCTTCTCTTGGCTTATTTCCTCATTTTCAAATAGCATTGTTAGAGAATGAAATGACATTACTTATAATCCACCAAATGCAGTGCAGCGGGTGTCTCCCAACTGTTGGATACTTCCTGCCTTAACTATTCTCCATGCACATTCCACTATCTTCATGGCTTTTATCACATCTTAATTATTAGCATTTCCACAACCAGCAAAACAGGGAGAGGAAGCACTTTATTTCTCCTTTTCTCTCTTTACTCTTCCCTCCACAGTCAACCATAAGCTATTGATGTCTGAGTAGTAGTAGGGATTGTGCATAATTGATTCACAGTTATGTTCACACTAGCACCGCCCCCCCAGGTATTACAGACCCTATTATGCATGGGCTTCAGTCATATAGGTTTTAAATTAATAAATGAATGAATGAATGAGATTTGTTACTCTATCTGCCCTTAAAATGAATTATTTTACCCACTCCTATTTTTTTTTTAAGTATTTTCTATGCTGTTCCATGATGACTATTAAGTTCTCTTTTCAAATGTAAATCTATAATTTAGCCTCAGGCTCTATTCTCCATAGAGACACGGGGTAAAGGACTGGAGAAATGAAAATCAGTAGTATTTGCCTGTTTTCTTCTGTTTATGATGGGGTTTCTCAACCTCCTCAGTATTAACATTTGAGACAGATAATTCTGTATTGTGATGGGGCTGTCCTGTAGATTATAGGTTGTTTAGCAGCATCCCTAGCCTCTATCCACTAGATGTCCCCCTTACCTCACTCCCAGAGTAACAAGTAAAAATGTCTCCAGATACAGCCAAACGTGCAACCTCTCACCCCCACTGATTAAAAAAAAAAAACTACCTCAAACAACATGCTATTTAAATTAGCTTGTATCATAGAAAACATCATCAGTTTCTTTTATTTTGAAAATTAACAAATAGTAGATAAATTCTGAGGTTTAAAGACAGTATTAAAATTTAAGCTCACAGATATTTGATATTGCAACAACTATAAACAATTTTCGAATTCAGCCAATTCTCAACTCACATTTACCAAACCAGGAACATATTGACTGAATTGGTGGATCACCTAGGTGAAAAGTTAGCTTTTCTGACTTAGAGAACAGAAACCTCAAGATCCAGAGATGAGGTATCTTTAGATAAGATTGCTTCAAGAGATAAGAAGCTTGAAGGGAGAGAAAACTCTTTGCTTGTTGGTTTGCTCTGATCAGCTTAATATTGAAGAACAACTTGAGTTCCCAGTTCATCTTGCTTCAGACAGCCTGAAGATCAAGAATGCTCACTGACAGTTTGGTCGATATTGACAAGAAAATTATATATCGCAAGCTTGACTTTCTATTTTATGCTTGAAGTATAAAAAAAAAAAAAAAACTTGAATTTCTTTCTTAGAGTGCCTAAAAGATGACTATATGGTTTAATTTTAGCATCTAAATGGAAATGTTATATTCCTTAGATGTTAATTAACTTACTTTTTCAGAATTTCAAAAATCAAATTTCACCATTCTGAGTATAAGTCTAAGCAGTACTAGAATGCATATTCAAATTAAAATTAGCAGACATATTCTAATATTCACCTGTTTTTTTGTATTGGTTTGAGTCCCAAGTATACTTTACCTTGGCTTCCAATGCATTAGAGAAAGATTTAATTCCTTTCTTTGGGACTATGTGTGTGTGTTTGTGTGTGATAAGCAGTGTTTTATACACGGTGAGCAGTAATTATTATTACAATTCATTTTTTTCATAAATATAGATCTTAAGCAGATGCTATTAATATTTAGCATTGAGACTACTAAAGTTATCCAAGCATGCAAGTATTTCTGTTGATCTGTTAGCCCTGGAGAGTTCCTTAGACTGATGTTGCTTTGTTCTTTGTTGCTTACTTTCATTTTTTCCTGGGGCTGTCCAAAAATGATCTTTGGTTGTTTAATTTTAGAAAATAAGATTTTTATGTGTTCTAAATAGTTTCATTGAACAACAATGCTTCATTTAACTATTCCCTATAGGTAGTCAAAAACTATTCCCATTGTCACATCTGGAAATCCTGCACTGAAAGGTATTTCTAGTTAAAGAATGAGAATGTCTGGCAAATTTTCATTAGCCATTTTGGAAGGGTGCATGGAAATCCTTGGGCAGTGAAGTGAAACTTATTCAATAGTGTTTTTAAAAAAATCATTCTGTACTAGAAAAAAAATAACTAGTAGGTATTTTAAAATTGGCTAGCACTGCAGAATTTCGATAAAGAAAAATAAAACAAGAGCAAATGACCACTTTAATAGATATGTTGAATTATATTGTGGATTCACTAACACAGCTGCAATTTGATAGTCAGCTATTTTCACGCTGGACTCTACCGGTAACTTGTTTCTCTCACCCCTAATGTTTTTACGGTTACTAATTTGCCCATCTTAAATTGTGGCTAATTCCTACTTCCCTAGTTCTCTACTCTTGAAACAAGATCAAAAGCTTTGTAGTCTGACTTGGGTTTGAGAGCAAGTTCAACAAGGGAAGCTCAATTACTTCTCTTCCTCAGCATCTTTATCTTTTGTGAATGGAAAATGTCTACTTTCAGGATTAGTGTGACAATAAAATGGGATGATTATGCAAAGAACCCTGATTCTAACTGGAAGTTTTAGATCCTTCAGTAAGCATTGTGGGCATGGAAAATGCCTGGAGGGATTTATGTACCCATGTGTGGTGGATTGGTGATATTAATGTGCCACTTTCTCTATCCTTGTCTAAATCTCACTTGGTGACCTTCCAGGGCTCTGCAACTGGATTCTCAGAGGGGCCGTATAACTTGCTTTAGCCAATGGCACATTAGCAAAAGCAAGAAGGTAGAAACTTTATATATGCCTAATGACTGGGATGGCATGCTCTTACAGCTCTACATTAACCATAGGAACATGCCTAGGCTAGCTTGCTGGATAAATGTGAAAAATGACTGGAGCATAGTCAAGTCACCCAGGTAACTCCCTGGACATATGAGACCCTGAGCACCTGAGGCCCCCCGGCCACCCAAATCCACGATGGATTATCCAGTGTGACATGTTGCAAATCCTTTAACATCACTGGTGTTGAAAGAAGAATATAGTCAGAATATAAAGTAAAGCGTGTGCAATGACCCATATTTAATATCACATATAGATTTAATATCTATTGGTATTGCACCTATATTGACTACTTGCAGTTTCTCTCCTTTAATCTGCCCTTCCACAGCCTGCACTTTTTCCAGCCCCTCTCCCCATCATGATCCAGTCTCCCATTTCTTTCAGCTTGATAGTCAGCAGAAGAGTCTAAATTGGAACATTTTCCAGAGGCTAAGAACTGAGTGAACCTGACACAGAGAGAAACTCTTAAGAGGTTTTCCCACCATTTTGCTTGTTATCTATTTGCTTTATACACCATTTATATTTACTCAATGCAGTGATCCAAAGAGCAAAGTTGTTTTGTTCTGCTGAGAAATGAATATTCATTCCCACCTTTCTAGGATTGAGAGAGAAAAATACCAACACATATTTTTCCGTTACACAGAGGGCTTTAATTCAGAGGTTCTGGCCATAGAATTAATATTTGACTTAAATTAAGTAACTTTTCTGGAGAAAAGGGTTTTGTTTGTTTGTTTGGTTTTGGTGACATTTCAGACTCTGGGGATCATCTTTAAGTCCATATTAAGATGTATGCTAACTGTTGAATTCTCTGTTTAGATTGTAGACTAAATGTCTTTATGCTCCTGTTAAGATGGGGACCTTATACTCACACACCCCACAAGAGGCCAAGTACGATCCTTAAAGGGCATGTGTTTTAAAAGCTAATACACAGGAAAGACAGGCTCCTGATAAATTTACTTTTCAAGCTTCCCTTGTTGCTACAAATGTCTAAACACAAATTTAGTTTTTCCTATTCTTTGGTGGTCACTAACATTTCTTTATTCTAAGAAAAGTTAGAGACTTATTGCTAATTAGAACAGGCTTCAGGGAGAAAAGGAAACAATCTCTAAATACTGATGTTCAAAGATTAGAGAAAAAGGTTTGAGGAGAAGAATCTACCAGGATAACAGCAAAGTACAGATGATGTCTGGCAATCACAGGATACTGAAAGATGGTTCAGGTTTTCACTCTCAGAACTACCAGCTCTCTTAGTATTAATTTTAAGAAGAATAGATCAGCTTGTACCAAAGTCAGACAATCATAACTACTGTTTAATAAGTGAAGCCATCACCAACAATTCTAAAACTATTTTGGTGACACACAACCACTGCCTCACATGTACTCTCTCTGACCTCTCAACCAGCCTTTATTACCAGCATTAAAATAAATATATTTATCATTCAGCCATACACTGTGAAATTTTTCCATCACTTGGTTTTCTCATTTTCCAGAGCAAACTTTTCAATACCGAAGGGAAAGCAATTGAAGTAGAACTGTACCAAAGAGCATTTCCAATGTGATTCAGCAGATATAATGCTCAAAGAAATTATTCTGTTAGTAGTGCCTGGGAAGCCAAGCTGAATACTCTATGCTTTCAGTGGGTATTTCACATTTGTTCCTTCCTCCCTCCTCCCAGTCCTGACACCTCCATTCTTTGTTTTATTCCTTAGTGCATATTCATTCAAAAATATACGTTATCTAAAATTATTTCCAAATATTTACCTAGACACAGTGAACTAAAGGATATTCCATGATCATAGCTGAGAATATATCTGATCCTGTGTCAAACTATTCAGTTAGTGAGGTTTATTTTGGTCCTTTCTCAGCCTGCCGATCACCCACAAAACACTGACTGTGGACTCTGTTCAGGGCACCACATATGACACTGTGTAGAACGGAATGCAGCCTAAGACACAGAGTTCAGTTTTTTTCCATCTTCATACCTTTATGTTCTTACACAATTCTGAAGTTTTATTTATGGTCCTCCTCCTATCCCTCAAAACAAGAAAGTAACATCAATTCTTTCAACTTCACTATGATATGTAAGTGAGAGATCTGCCTCTTCTCAGATTTTATCTCTGCAAGGAAGTCTTTTCTGGAATGCTACAGCAGAGCTCAGTGCTTACTTCCCTTGCTTATAAACATTTAGTATCACCAAACACAACATGCCTTTGTCTCCTGAAACATCTGGCGTAACAACTGGGAATAGATGGCAGGTAGAAGCAGGAAGGGCCTTGACGAACTATTTGTGGAAGGCTAATAGGTCTCTGGGAAGCTGTCAGAAAAGCAAAGAAAATGGTGTTGGCATCTAGAGGAAAGGAGACACTTGTAATGTAATGGTGGAAAGTTTAGCAAAACTGTTGCCTGTAGTAACACAAAAATTAATAAAATATTCCTAAATATCTAATACTATAGAGCTAAGCAGATTTCCAACAGAGAGTTCAAAGTACTACATGGCTTCTTCTAACTGCTTATAATAAAGCATGAGAGGAAAGAAATAAACTAAAGAACTAAGTATTTATCTGTTACACAGAAAAAATATTAAATTGAAAAGGAAGGGCCTAGAATAGTCTGTTTAGCCAGCAAAATGTTCTCAAAGTGGGAAAAGGGCCAAAGTGAGATAAATTCCTTGTTAATACCTGGAAAAGACACAGACAAAAGGCCCTCTGAGGATTTTTAAGGGCATGCATCTCAGATACTCTCCATTATGTATTAGGGCTTCTAAGGATCTTAGGAGAGTTTCCCTCAGCAGCCTCGCAGGGGGCCTATGGATTGATATATTACTTACAAGGCAAAGGGGACTTTGCAGATTTGATTAATGATTTTGAGATGAAGATATTATTCTGAATTATCCAGCTGGGCCGAAGGTAATCACAGGAGTCCTCATAAGGGAAAGAAAAGGGAGGGAAGTCAGCGTTAGAGAAGGTGATGTGGCAATGGAAGTAGTTTTGAGTGATTGTGGAGTCACAAGCCAAGGAATGTGGGCAGCCTTTAGAAAATGTGAGGAAATGAATTAGCCCCCAAATCCTCCAGAAGGAATGCAGCCCTGCTGAGCCATTTTAGACTTCTGAACTCCAGAACCGTAAAACAATAACTTAGTATTGTTTTAGCCACTAAATTTGTGGTAATTTATTACAGCCGTAATAGAAAACTGGTACAGGGCCTGAGAAGGACCCATCTCAAAGAGAAGTGTGGGTGGAGATTTTGTCTAATGTAGTCGGTTACAATTTGATACCTTACAAAACCCATTTAAAAAAAGAATGGTTCCAAGCTGAAATGAAACGGTCAGATGGTGCAAAATGAAAAGAGGCCTTTGGAATTCTGAGCTACTATGGACAGGAAACAGGCTAAGAAATTTTTTCATTTATATACACCAGCTACTCCTTATGAAAAAAGAATGATGCCCAAGGGATATAGCCAAGAGACATCAGAGGAAACGCTAGAGAGCAGATTAACCCCTAATCGAGGAATTGAAAATATATGCCCACCTGGATATCAGAATTGCTTTAAACCAGTGTGACTTCTGCGGGTCTCCTGTTTTATCTATTTGAATTGGAATGTCTATATGGGTTCTCTTATCTCTAATTCACAGGCATTCAGATGAACAAGAGTGATATTTAAGGAACCACAAATAGCTTTCTTCACATGTGGACATGATATAAACAAAAGATCTTAGACCTCAAGAATGAAAGTGCTATTTAAAAAAAAAAAAAAAAGAGGTGGGGAAGAAGAGTCCTAGAGAATGGAATGTGTGTAGTTTGCACGTGAGAGACGTATGAATTGTGGTGAAAGGGCAGACTATGCCTGTATTTTTCAAAATGGCTGCACCAGCGTCTTCCACCATCCCAGAAGAAATTCTACAATGTGATCTTGACAGTTCTCTCATCCAAAAGCAGGGTCTACATTTTCTGCTCTTTGAATTGGGGCAGGATTGAGATTCTTGTACTAGTTGAACAAGGAAGAATTGATACCACATGACTTTTGTGGCTTGGTTATAAAAGGGAATGCAGACTCCACCTTGTTTGCTGGAACATTTGCTAATACCCTGCATCAACATATAAGGTGCCCAGCAGCCCAGAGGCTGCCATGCTTTGAGGAAGCCCAAATTAGCCCATCTGGAGAGACCACATTGGAGAGCCCTTAGACTACATGAACAGAGAAAAGCCTGGCCAGCCCCAGATACTCCAGCTCTAGCCACTCTGTCTTGTCTCTACCTATTTCCAAGCACATCCAAAATTCCTGATCCACAGAGTAGAACATGAGAGGAACAATTTATTTTTTTCAGCTGCTAAATAATGAGGGAATTTGTTAGCCAACAATATATAACCAAGTCTCTTCTCCCATATTTTCAAAACAAGAAAACGTGAGTTTTACACATTGGTGGTGAGATATTTCTTCTCATACTTTGACTTGTATTAGAAAGCCTTCCCTGAGTATCATAGCAGAGCTCTTTGTTCACTTCACCTTATTTAGTACCCACTTATCCATGAAATTTTCCCTTGAGGTTGTGTCTGCTGTACCGGATATTTATTATTTACAATCCTTTATGTTTTTCCCAGTGAGATAAAATCCTCAAGGAGAAGGGCAATTCAATTTTTTGTGTCCTGCAATGAAAAGCACAAAGGAAATGTACAGAGTCATGTGTAGCTCAAGAGGGTGCAAGACACATGAAAAAAATATGATGCATAATACTTGTGTATGGTCGCACATTTGGGAGGAGCAAGAAGCAGCTGATCCTATGGAAACCCGCTGCTCAAGGGGCAGAACAAGGTTAGATTTTAAGCTTCCTTTGGGCCCAAGTTAGGACCCCTCAGTGAGAACAGCACTGAGTACTGAGTATACAAGTGTACTCAGACAAACCTGGAGACCCAGTTGTTGCTATGCAGGGAAGGAGAAAAGTAGTTTCTGGAGAGAGACTGAACTTCTCTACATCCTTAAAAGTATTTCTTAGGAGCTGAAAAAATTAGAGAATGCTAAATGCATTTTGGAGGAGTTGAAAGTTTTACTAACAGGGGAATGTAGGGGGATGAATACAGAAAATAATTAAGTACTGAAAAAGAAAATGACACCTGATGCAGGAGACAACGTCCTGAGAAAACTGGCCCATCAGAGCTAGCATGGTCAGAGAAGGTGGAGCATACTTTGTTGCCTGCCTGCACAACAGCCATTTTCCTCCCTTCAGTCCTAAGGGAAGAGCCAATCTTTTGCCAGTTGTTCATTTCCCATCCTCATACATATAAAGCAAGGAGTAGAGAGTATGGAACACAATTCTGAGCCATTATGGAACAATCTATTAGAGAAATGAAGGTAGAATATGGTTGCTTCCAAGAAAGATGCTGTTCCTCTCTGATGAAAAGAGAATCTCATGAGGATAGTCTTCAATTCATTTTCTACTTTGGACATTGCCCTGTGAGTTCAGGATGTACAGAGCTACTACAGTCATTACGTGATGTGATGGGAAGGCAAAGGGTATTAAAGAGAAGCTGACCCAAGGCCCTGATTTCATTGAGTCAGAGCCAAATGTGAGATCACCTAACTACTTTAGCACTTCTATAGTATGAGAAAAGCAAATCCTAATTGTTTAATGAAATTTATACTATGGGCAGCCAAAAGCATCCTAATAAAGACAGAAGTCCTAGGACATTAAATGAAATAAGCCAAATACAGAAAGACAAATACCACGTCATCTCACTCACATGTGGAATCTATAAATGTTGATCATATAGGAGTCAAGAGAAGAAGGTTGGGGAGATGGTTCAAGGACACACAATGTCAGTTAAATCGGAGTCAGTTCAAGAGATCCACTGTACAACATGGTGACTAGAGTTAATATATTCTTGAAAACTAACAGTGAATGTGATGTGTCCTCACTATAAAAATAGCAACTATGTGAAGCAATACATGTGCTAATTAGCTAGATCTAGTCATTCCACAATATATGCTTCAAAACATCACGTTGTACATAAATGCAATTTTATCTGCTAATAAAATGAACAAGTAAATACAGAAGTCCTCACTGAGGAGTTGACTCCTAAACTGAGACATGGGGCAAAAGCAGCAGTTACATGCAGATTTTGATAAAGATGATTATGAGCCAAGAGAACTACAAATGCCAAGCCTCTGAGTTGGTGATTTAGTTGGAATTTGGTTCCATGTGGCCTAGTAATTGATTTACCTCTCATCCCCAAATCCACAATTCATCACCTGTTCTGTGATAAAGGAGTTAGACTCTAAATATTTTTTTGCCAACTGACACTGTATTAAGCTGACGACATCCATAGTGGCTGCTGAAGGAACACAACACGATAATGGGCCTCTATCCCCGATTCCCTGGTGCTCCTCCCTCAGCAAGTTCCTGACATGTGCATGTGTGTGTGCATGTGTGGTCTCTGCAGGGACAGGGTCCTGAAGTCTGTGCAGCATCTGCAGTGACTATGGCCAGTAGCACGTGTCACCTCCTTATGGGCAGTTTCCTCAAGAACCTTAGATGGTGAATTACCAGCAACTCTGGCCAACGCAGGGAATTTCAGCAAACCTCTTTTCCATCCAGTGCGACATGACCACATTTTCTCAAATGAGGCCTGGATTTCAGCTCTATCTTCCTTCTTGTCTCATTTAATTCCTAATTTGAGTTTTTCATAAGAAAATCAGAGTAGCTGAATCTAAATTATACTGGATTTGAGGGCATCATTACCTATGATGCAAGCAGTGATAAGTAGAAAGGAAAAAGGCAAAATGGAAATGGGAGTTGATTTTTTTCCACTCTATAAAACTTTCATGGAAACCAGTGACTTTGATTATATCTCAGTGACCAAAGCTGGGTCCTGGAGCCATGTCTTGCACAACTATTGGAAATGATCAAGAAAAAGGGAAGCGTAGAGGGAAGTGCAGTCAATGAACCAATAGTGTACGTCCACCCCTTTATATATCCCTGCTCTCTTCTCTGATACAACTCTGAGCTTTCTCAGGGGTGTAGCAACAGGCATGAGGTGAACTTTGTATGAAATTGGCAAAAAACTCCCCATTATTTTAGACTTTTGGATCATCACAATAGATAACAAAGATGTACTACTGAGATTGAAAGTAATAAATGGAATCAGGATATAATCTTTTAGCATAGAAATATTCTGTGGGGAGTGTGAGCAATGTGTCATTTAGCATCTAAGAAAGCCAACACACAGGTTATTATTTCTTCTTTCATATAAATGCCATGTATACTTCTCTGCATATTTCCACTCCTGAAAATACGTGCTTATTTTCTTGATAGTACTTCTACATTCACCTTATTTTTGAAGGCTGATACAGACCTATGTCATCAATTATATCTTGATTTTCGTTTACAAAAACAGGATTTTCTTCTCTAATTTCTAAACACAGTTCACTAGTCAAACATACAGTCTTTAATATTTACAAGTCAAGAAAAATTTAGGTGTTTCAAGAACAGCATGCCTGGACTTCATGTACATAGGGCACACAAAGCTTACTAAATATCAACTATATCAGGCTAGAAGAGTTCAGAGTTTTTATGTCATAATATTTAAATTTTATCAGAGCATTTGTACATTAATTCAGCTCTTTTTCACTAAACAGGAGTTAATGAGCTGTAAATTTAGTTTAAAAACTAAAAGATTTACCTCATAATTTTATTATTACCATTTTCCACAGATAAGCATGGAAAATAGAAATGGCCTTTTTTCCCTCCATTTTATCAGCAAAAAATAAGCTGAGAGGAGACTAACATTTGCTTTTAATTGCTTCCATTTATGCATTCATTCATGTAATGAGCACTTATTGAGTACCTACCCTGTTTCAGGGAAATAAAATATATTTTAGGTCAGATGTTGCTAAGCTCTATGAAGAAAAATGAATCGGCAGAAAGGACATGTAGAATGAAACAGGATGAAGGAGGACAGGGATGGATATTTAAATAAATAGTGGCAGGGGAGGCTTTATTGAGATAACCTTTGAACAGAGACACAAAGGGAGTGAGGGAGCAGTCCGTATTTGGCAGGGGGAAAGTGCTGATGGACAGCAAATGCATAAACCTTGAGAGGGTGCATTCGTGTGTGTGTGCACGCATGTGTGTGTACACGTACTTGCTCTGCTCAGGGAACAGCAAGTAGTTCTGGAGCACAATGAACCAGAGAGAAAGCGGAAATAGAGAAAATCAAAGACCTAGCATGGAAACCAAATCATTCAGAACACTGTGGGCACTTGTAATGATGTTGGCTTTAACTGAGATAAAAAGGCATTGGAGCATTTGGGGCAGAACAGAGTCATGACATGATATTACTACACATTTTAAAGGAATCCCACTGTCTGCTAGTCCAACAGTTTGGTAAAGTGTGGGGTGGGCAAAAGCAAGAGAAGAGGAACATTCCTCAGGAGGCTGTTATAACCAGGTGAAAAATAACAGTGGCTTGTTCATGGAAATAGCAATGGAGAAGTTGAATGGTACAATATTGGACGTATTTTGCAGGTAATATTAATAGGATTTACAGAGGTATTGGTTGTGTTATATGAGAGAAGAAACCAAGAATGACTCAAAGGTTTCAGTCCGAGAAAACAGAGGACAGATTCACTGTTGCTTATGTTGGGGAAATATGTAGGAATAGAGTTGAAAAGGGTGTCAGATCATGGATTTGGTTTTGGACATGATAAATTTGAAGTGTTCATCAGATATCCAAGCAGATATGGTAAGCAGTCAGTTGCAGTAAGAGTATAAAGTTCAGGAGACTGCTTCGGGATAAAGGTATACATTTGGGCAGTATCAGCATCTAGACTATATTTAGAGCAATGAGACTGGATTAGTCACTGTAGACAATGTTGATAGTGTCTATTAGGGATCAGCTATTCTGTTAAGTCCTTCCACAGTTAATCCTCATACCAATTTTTACAAAGAAAAAATAAATGGAAAAAGAAAAGAAAAGGAAGCTAAGAGTTTTAATAAATTTCCACAATCACACAGCTAGTATATGAAAGATGGGGTATTCAATCTGAGGTCTACCTAAAATTAAAATCTACTCTTCCTATTCTATAAACACACTGCATTCCTTTGCTTTGAATGCACTGAATGTTATCTCCTACCTGGCAGTAGAAAGGTCACTAGTAATTAGGTCTAAAAATCACCAATCAGCCACTGCTGATTGCCCTACCTTCTCCTATCCTAACTCACCAAACTTTCCTTCAGTTTCAGGAAATGTTAACATCCTATCTCTGTTATCCTCCAAACCTTGCCATCCTTGCTTAGAGATAATTAGAAATAATTACCTATTGCTTCACTAGGGGAAGCTATCAGTAATCCAGATACAGATCTCAATGTATAGGCAGCATTTTTGGAAATTTATTGTAGTGAATAGCAATTTAAAACAGACCTAAGCTCATAGCATTGCACAGTATCAGTTCTGTCCTAGAGCTTGCACCCTATCATTAAGGATCAGTGGCAACAAAGAGTTTATTTCTATCTTTGTAGTCATAGTATCTTTTGTATACATAAACACAAATGTAGATGTATGCTCTCTTAAACGTACTTATAAAATCAGTTGCTATTTCACAATTTCATCACTGCTGTAAGTCTGTAAGAGCTTTCAAGATTCAAACAATTCTTGAATACATTCAACAAAAATACCTTGGCAATAGAAATTCATAAAAAAACTTATAAGCTTTAATTTTATATGAATAAATGAAAGTATTATTTAAAGATTGCTTGTAAATGAATCTCTTGTCATAAATGTGATTTTTAAATGTAAGCTTGTTTTACAAAGGTCGTATCTGATCAGTTTATTCTTCTGCACTTTACTGAAGGAAAGGAAGGAGATTATACATCATTGTAAATAACCCTGCCCAAACCGGAGTACATCAGCTCCTGTTAATAAGACGCCTTGCCATTGTAACGTGTGCTTAGTCAAAGCTCTCAAGTTGTCCTACATTCTAAAGGAAAAGCTGAATTAACAAAAAGAAAAAAATAAGATTTGTATGTCATAATTAAGGAAAACTTAAAATCTATCTTTGTCTTTATAAAATGAATCATCATCGAAGTTCTAGTTTTCTATATTGAAACATTTTTATGTTATTATGATAATAGCAGATTTGGTACAGAAACATAAAAATGAATTATTTCTTTAACACAAAAATAATTTTCTAAATACTGTTATCTCAGAAAATAGCCCAGTGAATAAACATCATATGAAGCATGTTTGCTAGTTGCAGTTGTCTGTCCAATATCCTTAGAAATTTTCAGTTTTGTTCAACATATCAGTGCATTATCTCAACATGTTTCCATACTCCTTTGCAGCAGATGAATCCTTGTGACTCTTTTGGCCAACATAATGTAAGTAGAAGTTGCTGAGAGGGGATTCCTCTCATGTTTATTAAGGGTAGAGAACATAGCTAGCACTTGTCTTCATATATTTTACTCTTTGTTCATCCTCTTCCTCCAATGTGGAATGAAGATGATAGCTGAAGGAGAGGCAGCCATCTTGCTACCATGAGGCAAGGAGCATGATGGCAAAAGTTACAGGCAAGGAAGGCTGATCAGTAATTCAGAAAGAACATGGTCCCTGATGGCATTATAGAGCTGACATATCATCCCAGAACTACATATTTCCCAGACTTTAACTCTTTAAAATTTATTTTTATCTTTTAAAAACAGAATCCCACACTGTTGCCCAGGGCTGGAATGCAATGGCCTGATCATAGCTGTCACCTCAAGCTTTTCAAGTGATCCTCCCACCTTAGTCTCCCAAGTAGCTGAGACTACAGGCCAGCGTCACCATGCTTAGCTGACTTCCCCCCTACTCCCTCTTTTCTTGTAGAGGCAGCAATGTTGCCTAGGCTGGTCTCAAACTCCTGGCCTCAAGTGATCCTCCCACCTCTGTCTCCCAAAGTATTGGGATTACAGGTGTAAACCACTATGTCTGACCCAGACTTCTTAAATGGGAAAAATAAAACCTTCCATTTCTTTGGTCATTATTCTATCAGTTTGGTTTATTCTTTATAGCTACATACTTATAACTGATACAATATACAGAAAAAAAAAAACCCAATTCTGCAACAGAAGTTTATTTCTGTCATATTATCATGATTATTTATATCTTCTCAACTTCCTTGAGGATATGCCATTTGCCTAGCCCTGGTGCACAGTAGCTTTTTAATAATTGATTGGAGGATAATGTGATAAGTGAATAAATTAATAGTCTCTAATAAAAGAATGCCTAAGGGTTTTAGGAAAAAAGTATCAATGTCAGGAAAAATTATGCTGAAATATTTCTAGTATATAGAATTTTCTGCTCTTAGTAAAGTAGGTCAAATTTCTAGAAAATCTATATCTAGGAGATATATAAATTTGTATATAATACACTCCTGGTTAGCAGTAACTGAATAACTAGCACTAAAAAAACCAAAACTTCTTTTGTTGCTGTTTTTGACATGAGAGAATTTGGACATGCTTATAAGTCATTGGAAAACATCCAGTTAAAAGAAAAAGGAAAGTTTAAAATACCATCTGGATCTTTCCCAATGACTCTTAAGCATGATCAATTCTGTCATGTTAATTACAACAAAAGCTCAGGTATTCAAATAGAGCTACTTCCTCTAGCTGTCACCTTGCCCTCCTCTAGTCTATTCCTTTTGCTCTTTAATATTTAACATAATCCTCCATACCTGTCTACCTCCCAACTAACACCTACCATCTCTCCTCTGACTTTCTACAACAACCCCTGACTGGTCTCTCTCCACCTCTGTTATGGTTCGCCAAATCTGTTCTCCACTCTGCCCCAGATTTTTGTGGAGAGCAATTCGGATCATGTGAACACTCATATTAAAAACCCTTCTATTCTTCCTTCTCCATGTACACGTTGAGACCAACATTCGTTAAAGGTTCCTCAAGGCCCTGTGTGAGCTTTCTGCCACCTCTCACCAGTCCCATCATCTTCATGATTGCCCTCAACCTTTTCTGTTTTAATCAGAGTAACTCTCAAATTTCATTTTCTTTTACTTGTTCTTAATATGTTCCCCCCTTGCTTCAGTTTTCCTTTTCCTGATTGCTATACTTTCCCCTTTTCTCCTATCAGCCTAACCAACTTCCACTCATCCTTTATATTACAGCTCAGTACTTTTTCCTCATGAGATTCTTCACTGACTTCACTGATTCTCTTAAATTTCCCTCTGTACTCCATTACACTGCATGCCTATGTCTCAAAACTTATTTCATACATATTTTGGGGATGAGTTAGATAATACCTTTATTATGCTACATATTCCATTAGTTCAGAGGCAATTTTTGCTCTGTCTTGTAACCCTGTGCCAGTATAGTACCTGGTATATACATGGTAATAAATACTAGTTGAATAAAGTTCTCTATGTGTTTTCCTCTGATATTTCTCTCTCTAGGTGTTTCTGTGATTTTAACTCAAAGGACAAAAAGGCATAAAGTAGCAAAAGATGCTTCCATCTCTTTCTTGATCTCTATTCTTTTAATTTATTCTTTTTTTCTTCATTTTCTTTAAAACTCTGCTGGGAAAAATTGAAGTTGAATCTCCAGACACCCAGTGGGTTGAAACAATATGTACATATTTCTAAATTTCATCCAGATAAAGGATATGATCTAGGAAGCAATTCAAGACTTTGGCTATAAGGGAATACAGTGATAATAATGGATATTTTCTTCAAAGTTCAAGAAGAGAAATGAATACCACTGAACACCTGGGGTTCTGGATATTACCAGTAAGAGGAATAAGGAATAGAAAAAGCAAAACAACTAAAGTGGTAATAGTGAGAAGGAAGCAGTCTACCAAGGACTCCTAAATTGGGAGGAGTGAAACTGAGGCGAGGCACACATACCCCAACAAAGACCCTACACATATTTTAGTTCAAGAGAATGGGTGATATTTTTGTTGTTACAGAGAATAATGATTGCCTAATTTTTTAAATGTATTTGTTTAAATTGACACATCATTTTTATGTATTTATCATATGCACCATGATGACAAGCTGACCTCATAGAAGCATAGAATGGTGATGCCCAGAGGCTGGGGTGTTTAGGAGGCAGAGGGGATTAGGGATATGTGGTCAAATGGTACATATTTACAGTTAGACAGGAGGAATAAATTCGAGAGATCTGTTGTACAACATGGTGACTATAGTTAATGATGATATATTGTATTCTTAAACAATGCTAAGAATGAGTGATTTTTTTGTTGTTGTTTTTTCAAATTGTAAAATGAAGGACTAGTAGCACCTAAATTTCAATTTAGTACTCATGGCATGAAGTTCCTTAAAGTCTCATTGATTTATACACTTGCTATTTTTTATGGTTATGATAAATAACTTGAAAATTGAGTCTATCAGAAAGGTGATGAATAAGGTCATTTTTCATTTCTAATGGAAAGTCTGTCTTTCTTGAGGTTATATGGCATGCAGGTAAAAGCTAAACTTACTCATCGCATGAATGATGGGTAGCTAAAGGGTCCGTTTGTCACAGTTCGTCTGCTGCAAACGAGATGGCTACAAAGCTTAGGGCCCATGCATTTGTTTACAGAGACACATTAATTTTCCATCTTTTATTTTCTCTTGGGTACCTTAGTTTACAAATGAATGGGGCTGAAGTCTTTCTGAAACACACACAATCATACACACATACACAGAGAGTGAAAATGTGAAAGTCTTACTAAAACACACAATAGAATGTGGACATTTTCATGATCTCATGGTCTCAATTATTTCTAAAAGCAAATAGAAGACTTTGGGAAGTTTTAAAGGACAGAACAGAGTTATGGAAGAATATTAAAATTCAGACAGAATATAAAACCTTTAGAAATTATTTTCAGCTTACAATCATTTTTTCAGGTGACTAAGTCTTCACTAGTGTGAGATCGGAAGCAGCTGAAACCGGAACAGGCCTCTCCTGCTTACTCTTAGATAGTGCTTTGAATTTTATTAGCATAAGTACTGGAAAATGGTCCAGTGCATTTGGATTGCTAAACACTTTTTTCAAAAAAGAGACTGTGTACAATGATTGGCAACAGAACAACATAAATATCATCAGAACGCTTATATTTCTTTCATAAAAGAACATCCTCCAAAGAAGTATATCTAAGGAATTTATTTTGAAGAGGATCAACCTAGGAAGCTAACTGACTTACGGATTACAAAAGAATATTTTAAATGACACATCAGAAAATGTAGTTGCTTTGGGCATCAATTGAAATATTAGCAATTATCATAATTGAGTACATTTTCAAATATAAATATAATGTAAATCTGACATCAGTTGCCATTTATTTGGATTATAATGGGAAACACTTTTAATAACACATTAGAAAAATCATTAACTGGAGATCCATTTGCCAAGTGACAATAACAAAAAATGATGAGTGAACGTGAGCAGATTTATATTTGCAATCTCAAAGCTTTTTTTAGTTTCTCATAAATAATATCTGGACTTGCAGTGTTTCTCAATGGGGACATTCATAATATTTTTTGGAGAACTATTATTTCCTCATTGAGACTGGCTATATATTAAGACTTTTGACATTCCTTATAAAAAGAGCAAAAACATTTCTTACACATACACAGACACACAGACACCCACCTCACACTTGTAAACACTCTGGGGATTGGTGAAGGTAAGGCCCATTTCCCTTGACAATTGTTGCTTAAATCTAAAGGTAGAGGAATGAACTTCTAAACAGGTCACAGTTGTCTCTAAATTATTAATTGCTATATCAAATGTACACAATTTAAACCAAAAAGAACACATAAATTAAGGATTCACTATTATGAACCTACATATTTCCAATAAGTTTTTGAAAGGAAAATCAGACGTCAGTTAGTAATTTTTTTAAGTAAAAAACATATATACATATTTGAGAGAAAGTTGAACTCTACAGTGAATCTTTAGGGCAACAAAAAAAATCTATTTTTAATGTAATTATTATATATTTATTTTTTCTTCAATGAGAATATATCTGTACCTTATTTTAAAATGCTTGTAGCTTATCTTCAAATATTACAATGGGAGTATATCTCTATTTTAAACTAAGCTTTCTCATCATGTTTAAAATATATACAGTATTTCAAACAATAGAAATAAGCATGATTAAATTATAGGTGTTGATTCACTTATTTATCAGAATTGTACTTAAAAAAAAAAGAAACAGATTTACTAGGTGTGGAAGCCCACACCTATAATCCCAGCTACTAGGGAAGCTAAGGTGGGAGGACTACTTAGGTCCAGGAGTTCCAGGCTTCAGTGTGCTATGATTATACCGCTGCACTCCAGCTTGGGTGATAGAGTGAGACCACGTCTCAAAAAAAAAAAAAAAAAAAAAAAAAAAAAAAATCCCGAGGCTTTATGTTATAGACAATATATAGTTCTTTTAAAAAATATTTTAAAATACTCAAATACTATTTTAAATTTGGTGTTTTGTAGACAATATATACTTATTTTTTCTGACTCTTAGCTGTCTAAATTCAGCATCAGCCAACCTTTTCCTATAAGAGCCTGATAGTATCTATTCCAGGCTTTGTGGGTCAGATGGTGTGTGTTGCAACTACTCACCTCTGATTTTGTAGTATATAAGCAGTCATAGAAAATAGATAAGCAAGTAGGCATGGCTGTGTTTCAATAAACCTTTATTTACAGAAACACATGGCTTTGGTGCACTGGCCATAGTTTGCCAAACTCTGACCAAAATCATAAAATGATCAGAATAGCTTCAATAACACGGATAAGTTATCAAAGGAATACATCTTTTCTACTGCTTCAAGTTTTTTCATGAAAATTTGCATAACTTCTACAGTCTTTTATGTGTTTTAAAGATAAATAAACTAGGTTATATTAAGGGATGATATATTATACAAATATAGAGATCTATGTCAATATGACTCTTAAAATTTCAACACATGAAAAAATAATCATTTAATTTTGGGACTGGAGTTGGTAAGTTCTTCATCAGATGGTATTATAGCCTAGTTAATGAAGGGGGAAAATTTCAGTTAGCTGTTTAGATACTTGGTGATGCATTAATACTACAATAGTATTTGAATATCAGTAAAAGCAGACTCACATTACCTCATTCCCACTAAAAAGTTTTTCAGACACTCAATGGTGGTGTACTGGCATTTTATTTATTAATAACAAGGAAAGATACCACAAGAAGGATTACTTCATGTGACTTCACATGAAGCTTAACATGATGTTCTAGATTTGAGTCCCACTTCAATTTGAGGAATCACTATATCTTAGAGATGGGAAGTCACATCAACATTCCTGTGGTGGTTACTGCACCGAAGTGTTGGTGGTTACACAATGTTACATACTCTTTTTGTGAACTTCAGAAATCAACTGAGATATTTGGCATAGAAATGTTCTTAAACCTAGCTTAGGAAACCATGGACTATGATGTATTACCTTAGACAAATTTTCTCAAAGTTTGCTCCTTAGATCTCCTGTATTAGAATTTCTTAGAGGGTTTTTGAAAGAGACATGCTAGCCTCCATCCTAAACCCACTGAATTAAAATCTCTGTGGATAGTGACCTGAGTTTACATATTGCCCACATTTTCCAGGATTTTCTGATATAACCATCCCAATGATACTCCTCTGACTACACTTTGGATGTCATTGTTTTAGGGAAGCTTAGCTTCCAACATTGTTAAATTGTTAATGTGCTATTATTACAAAATAATTTTCAGAGTAATCTTCATTACTCTTTTCTTTAAAACTATTGGATCTTCAACGTTCAAGCTCTGGGGGTAGTACTTAAAACCTAGAGGCCATTAATGGAATAAGTTGCCATAATTATGAATGAGGTCAAATCTTAAGAAATGTATTGCAAAGATGATTCCTCCGTTCTGGTTTTACAAAAAGATGATGCTATATTAAGACAATGATTTCTGAAAAATGAAACACATTAAAAATTTGAGCTTTAAGAGTTGTTTTGGATTATCTGTAACCACAATTTAAAATGTCTCAGAATACTCAAATTCATAATAAAAGAGACCAGAGAAATCTGAATTCTTTCATTCTTAGAAACTCTAGTGGTGGTAAGTTCATGATAGGTTTGCATGTGAAGTACTGTAGGTATTCTGGACCAACAACTATTTTAATCAGGTTTATACTCATTGAGGTGGAGAAGAGTTTTTGCCCTTCAGTTGTTAATCAAGTCAAGATGATTGGACTGAAAACAGGATATGGTTCATCATTTTAATGAATATAAGGTCTGACAATGATTTAAGGTTAAAGCACATTATTAGTAGTACTTTTTAAACTAACCACAATATTTTTATAATGCCTATTTTTACACAGGGGTGGGAATCTGCAGCTTTGGTGCCACATGTGGCATTCCTTGAGTGTGGCCTTTTCACTGAATCCAAATTTTACAAAACAAATTGGAATGGCACCTAAAGTAACAGCTTAAAAAATAACAGTCAAGTTCATCATCACATAAAATATTAGAAAATAAAAACATAAAAACTATCATAAAAACATGCAGATTTAAATTGCAAGGGAGCATAAAGTGAGGCATATGCATTCATTCATATGCATGCAATCTTTACGCCATGTGAGATGTATAATCATTGGAAGAAAAGGATTTGATTCAACAAATTAGTTGCCTCTTCTTTACGTGAAGAGTTATTTTATGTCACAAAAGGTTAAATAAGCATATACATCTTTAGCTCAAATACACATGTAAATATATTTTAAAAATCTTGATTTTTACTAGAAATTTAGATGCTATTCAGTCAGGGAAAACTCCCTTAAACTGTAAGGTTTATGTGGCAAATTGAGGTCATGATAAACTTTTGTTAAGGAAGAAAATCAGTGTGAGATGCTGTGCTACTTCTGGAGTAAAATGTAGGATAGTTTGACAGAATTAGAGTGAGCTACGGTTTAATTTTCACTGGAAGCCAACGTCACATTTTGGATTTCTACATAAGCTGAACGATTTAAAAAACGTTGCCCTATTGTGTTAAAAATCTCTATCACCTAAATGTCCAAATGTAGTTCATACTGACTGCAGTGTGCTTGGAAAAATGTTCATGAATAAAAATCGTTCTAGTTCATCTTTACATTTCCAAGTACACCTGAGTTCTTCCTACCTACCCACCAACCTAGAGCTGAATTCATAATTACCTCACTGTTTTGAATATATTATCAATACCTTCACAAACCAGCAAGTAATCAAGTAGAAAGAAGATGCTAATCAGGCAACCAAAGTTGAACAGTATGTTTCTAATATGCTAGATTTTTAAACATAAAATGGATTGCAATTTCGTAATTTCATTAACCAAAGTTCTACACTGTTGTCTATTCAACATATATGACCTCAAATGTATGAACACTGCATTGCAGTGAGTGATCTTTGATTACTGATTCAAAACTGAAGCACTGACAGAAATAACTAAAGCATCTTATTTAAGGAAACAATTCCACTTATTATACAAGAAAATATGTTTTTCCTTTCCTTTGTCTTGTTCTAAAAATGATTGAAGTAGCTTATAAAGATACACAAATTCGAACACAATAAGATAACCATAAATTCAAAGTAGACGAGGAAGAAACAGAATTAACACAGACACATATTCATGTGCACCACTGCACACCACACGATCTTAGGGCTATAAAATGTAATCAAGAATGAGGCTGATGGAAAACACATATCACATGAAACCAGGGAAACTTCGGAGAAGGAAGCTAGTCACTAACAGTAGAAGGAACCAATAAATATTTACCAAGTCTATCAGCTACATTTTAGGAAAGCTGATTTCAAGGAGTTCATATGGTATAAACTGGAGAATAAAGGAATTGATACGAAAATTACCGATCACACAATCCTAAAAACTCTAAGAGGAAGCACATTTATAAGGTAATTAACAATATGGAGTAGAAAGTACACCTGATCTGTGGTTTGAAGCCTGGCGTCATCAAATTCAACAAAAATTTATTGTGAACTTAATGTAGTGATAAAAAAAATAGCCACTATTTATTAGGGATATAATCCATACCAACAACATTGTCTATAACACCTCTTATCATTCCTCATAGTAACACTGCAAGGCATGTATTATTCTTTCATTATTAACACACAAGAAAATTGAGTTTGCGAGAGTTTCTGGAACTTGCTCAAGTTACATTTCTAGAAGTAGAATCAAAATACTCTGTATTTTCTTGATGCATTATGCTAATAAGAGCCCCAGAAACAGAAGCCCTCAATCCAATATCTAAATTTGCTAAATTAAACATTTTAAATTGAGCATGCTTTATTGCTGTTGGTATTTGTTTGATATGCACAACATGCCAGGCAGTTTGTTAGACTCTTTCACCACAAATTTAATGTCTGGATCTAAATTCTCCCTCAGAACCCTGTGACTTTGTTGCTGCATCAACAAAATTGAGATAATCATAAAGAGTTCTACAAGTTTATGAGAAAATATTCATAAAGCACTAGAACTCCATTGAGCACAGATAAGGCACTCAATAAATAATAGGTATTTCTCATGATACATAGATTAGTTTTGTCTCATTGACTTGGTATACCCAGCATAGAACACAGTGCCTGAAACTTAGAGGCTCAATAAATACTTGCTAGAAGAATAAATACAATTATAAGATAAAAATAAGGTATAATTAAATAAATCAACATAGCTGATCTCTGAGGAAGTCTATATTTTTATAAAATATTCTCTCTTCTTCCTCTCCATCTTATCTTAGGCTCTGGGATGCCAAGAAATTCTAAAGTACTTGAAGCTTTTTGTTCTATCTTCTTACCTCTCTAGTTTTTTCTATCTAATTAACATGCAGAACCATCATGACTATGCATCTCATTAAGTGTGTGTCAGAACAACTGTGTTCTAAGTTGTATTTAATCATAACAATAAATTCAGTTTTCAAAATTTGTTAATCAACTAATAGGGTCATTAACTCACAACCTATAAACATTAGTGATAACATTAGCCTCTATCTTGGGTCAAAGCTCCTGTCTTCACTTTTGGGATCATCAGCAAACCATGGAGGTCCCCCTGGAAAAGTTCATCCTCCCAGGTGCAGATTACAGTGAAAGACAGTATCCCAGAGCACAGCTTGTTCTTTTTTATGATCTTACTTTTCTCTGTTCACCAACAATCTCTTTCTGTGTCAGACAAAGATGAGTAGGACGATGTGTCTTTGTCTAAAGCTGGAAAATATTTTTGAAATCTTGAATATGTTTTCAGCCTAAATCTTTGATGAGCTCCAGGAAATGAAATAGTCTCTTGGAAGTCAGATGTTCACTGAGATAAGTCACTTCTCTAAGGTTATCAAGCACTGACTACTAGAATATGACAGGGATAAAACATTTGGGATTAAAAGACTGGGGTAAAAATACCTCTTTCTAAACTTGTTTTATAACTGAACTATTTGTACTGTTATTTTAGTAATTTAAAGTATATTCACTTTTTATCTGTTATTCTGAATCTTCAATTAGATCATAATTACCCTAAAGGCAAAGATCACAATCTAAAGGTTGTAATCTCAACTGCAGCACTAAAAATGGCCATAATTGAAGTGTTTTGAGCCTCAGCTTCCACACAAACAAAATAAACATAAAGAAGTCTTCTCTTAATTATTGCAAAGGGATTAAATGCTATAATTTAAAAAATGCTCTGAAAAAGGCAAACCACTAGATAAACATAAGGTATAGATATAAAAAGACAAAGAGTATAAAACCCAATCATCGTTTTTAATTGAAAAAATTTAATTACACATCTAAAAGTTATCTGGAAAAAAATGTTGTAAAAGAAGTTCACTAAAGTTTTGTTCAACCAAGAACATCAAACTCAGAGAAATCACAGGTGGGCAACAATATGCCTTGGCAAAATAACCAATAAATAACTGGAGATTTAAGTTCTCATGCTGAAAAGTGCCTTTAATCTGTCCCATATTTTTATTCAGTTCATTAAGGAACAACATGCATAAACATAGATTTTTAGTGTGCTTAAATCACCTTCCTAAAGATGCAAATCAGTGAGGCATACATTATCAATGCTCTGTTTAATATTCATTGTGATCTACTCAGTGGTTTTCCTTTCTAATGAGAGCATATCATCTGAATAACTCACCTTCTTGTGCCTGAACTTAGCAAATTTAGCTAAGCATAGTTGAATGGCACATACTTTTTTAAAAGCTCTTGCTAAGTTTATTACTTTTATATGTTTATATTTATATATATTTAATAACTCCTTATCTACTTTGCAAACATATAGTCACCCTAAGTTCAATTTGTTTGATTTTTATAGTCATTTTATTTATTTTTTTAATTTATTAGAGTTTATATTTCAGGTAGAGTCTTAAATAATCAGCTCAATTGTTATTAATGACTCGTAAATGAACACTGTAAACAACATATAAATATATTCTAAATTCAAGTCTTCAGATAACTATATTCTCACATATATCATTATCATATAAAGTTTGTAGTTACATGCAAAATTTTGGCTCCATATAACTATATATTACTCATAATCAAGTCAGATATTTATAGAAAATATTTGCAGAATAAGGCAAATAAGTTATAAAATAACTATACACACACTATATTTATAAAAATAAAAGATTGGTATTTATTTTTAGAGACCACACAAATGACAAAATAATGTGATTAAAACACAAGAAAACATATTACTGAATTGTCAACTACATGGTTCTTTCTATATATGCAATAGGGAACCTGCAGCCTTAAGGCCCAATGTGACCTTCTAGGTTTTTAAGTGCGGCCTTTGGAGCGAATCCAAATTTTACAGAAGAAATCCTTTTATTAAAAGAGGGTTCAGTAGAGGAAGATGAAGATTTTCTTGCCTCCTTTGGTGCTTAAAACAGAACAGTCTTGAAATCAGAAGGCCACAGGTTTCCCGCCCTCGGTAGAAGAATTTCAGATGTTAAGGGGGAAAGTGAACTATAATCAGAAGAGTAGATAAAGAAAGAAGATGAATATTACTATAGTCAAGGAAAAGGACATAACCAAGGACAAATGAGAGAACTAATCAGAACATGGGGGCCTGATGGCTAAGTGCAACCTCATGAGGAATGTACCCTGCCTGGAGAAGACTGTGTGCTGGGAATTAATGGACTGCGAAGATGAAGTGGGACCAACAGATTAGGGTGGGTTTGTCAGAAAATTTTAAGGCAATGAAATCCTTGTAACTTGAAGTACAGATGGGAAACATGACGTAAAGCTTTAGGAGGACACAAGATAGAAAAGAACAGATGCCTGTCATGCAAACTCCTGGAGTTTAATGGAAGCATTTAAGTTATTCAAATAATCTGGACATGGGGGGAAAACGGGAGTGTTGAGCTTAAACGATAGATGTGAGAATGTTTTTAAAGTACAACTAGTTTCATGACAGACTGGTTATAAAGTATGAAGACGGGGAAGGAAGAAGAATCCGTTCAAAGTTTTTAGCCTTGGAGATGATGAGAAGGGTGCTTGTGTGTACTTATGAGACACAGCTCTAGATTCCTTCAATGCTTCTAACTTAAGTTCCTACTCATTTGTTATCATTGTCTTTATTTTATATAGATTACACCATATAAATAATCATTGCTTTTATCTTATCTTTTACTGATAAAACCGTGTTGGTGCCTTCTTGTAAGAACACCAGTCATACTGGATCCCAAGACCTCATTCAACCTCGATTATCTCCCTTTAAGCTCTATCTCCAAATATAGTCACACGGGGGAGAAATTGAGTCCGTAACAGTGATCAATAACCAGTTTCAGAAAATACTGTCACTGTTGCTAACATAGCCACCACTAGTGCAAATCATCATCAAATTCTATTTAACCATATATACTTTACAGTCAAAACTCTTCTGATTTTTATAATAAAAACTGCAAGTCTCTTAAACAATGGTTAGTGCCCATTCTCTTCACTCATACCAGTAACACATAACATGTTTCACAAAATTATAAACTGTTATAAGGCTTAAGGGAAAATAGGCATAACCCCTATAACTTTGTAAATTAAAATTATTAGAGTTTATTAACATATCAAGTATCCAAGCTACAAGATTTCATATTTTCCTGAGGACCATAATGTAATAAGATTACAATGTAAAAATATTAATACATATACAGATTAGGGTAAAAAGAACATTACAGCAAAGAAAAAAAGAATCTCAGAGAACAAACTGCATAGAAATGAAAAATACGATAATGAAAAACAAAGAGTATCCAGTTGAGCAAAAGAAAAGTCAATGGAGACTGGGAGAAACAAAATGGCCAATTACAGGGGAAGAAATCTAACACTTCTCTGTCATTTAGTACGTGGAACATTCCTGCTCCCAGCGCCCAGGCTGGCAGTGATTACCACACAACCTGAGAGTTCTTCCAAAGTAAAGAAAGAGTATCAATAGCTGGCACAAAGGAGAAGCACCAGGGAAAGAAATAGGGGCTATTTCAACTGATACAGGACAGGAAGGGTCTTCTCTGGGTGCGGGAGGACTAGTCCCGGGATAGTAGCAGATTCACACCTTGTTGAGTACATTTCCATTGTGAGCCCAAAAGGGAGCAGCATTACACTTGCAGGGCATCCTTTTTTCTGGGAGTCTGTTTTCTACAGGGGTGTCAGTCTATGTTACTTCTCGGATGGCAGTCCAGAGAGAAAATGAAGTATCAGATGTTTCAGATGAAGGAAATGGGTTTCAAAAGTTAAGTTGCCTAAGTGGTTTCTAAACTATATACTTTGCATCCATTTTCTATTTAATATGTGATTTTTTCTGTTAATTATAGTGCTTATATTCCTCTGTGCTGAGTGCTTAACTGACATATCAGATATATATATATAGTGTGATGAAGTGAGTGATGAACAAAATATGGCAACTTATATTAACCTATGAAGCTTATCTTTGGAAAATTTATGTAAATATGCACTGATACAAATGCTAGGTCTAAAGGAGTAAAACTGTATTATACCCTTAGTGTCAAGGTCACAAATAACATTTCTATGGAGTTTCATGGTTACTTAAACCAAAATATTATATAGACAAAGATACAGGTATATTCCTCAATTTATCTAAAACTGCTGTATAACAAGTGGTTTTAAAATTGACATGACCAAACCTTAACATCATATTATATCGATATCACTAAGGTGGATAAAGAGTTCCCCCCCACACACATATTTCGTAGGATTAAAAGCAAAGCCAAGCTACACAGCTCACATTTCTCTTTTTATTCTGGAGGAGGAGGTGGGCATAATTTTTTATTGCTGATATACATATTTTGTTCATCAAAAATTAAATGAAGCAGCACATTTCTACCTGAAATGGCATATTTGTCAATTGTGTGCTTAGTATGTATTTTTTCCCACTTCATATAATGCTGCTATGGATGAATAATGTGCTGATGAATGGGATTTTAGGTTGAGTTTTAATTTCAAAGATTTTAATGCTTTTCCTATTAATTTAACTAATCAACTTGCTGGAGGGCTAGGAAGTAGTATTGGAAGGGTTTTTTAAAATGCTTACATATCTGTATAAATGCCAGTCTATAATAATAAAAATGACAACTTGAAAAAGTAGTGTAGTATGGACTTAAATATAGGACTTAATCCTATATGGATTTCAAATGAATTATTGGTTAATATATTAGACATACGAATTTAACAGTAGGCACTATCTTAGACACTATTGTAAAATGTTGTATAAAATGTGGGGCAGTTTAATTGGCATTAACATGTCCAAATATAAAATTACTTTTTTTTAATTTCTCAATTTGATATTGTCAGCCTTCTTTACGGTCCATTTATACTTTAATGAATTATTAAGAAATTGACTGAGCTGACTTCAATGTACACAAATGTTAGCCTTTGGGACATTATTATTTCTTGATTCTACATTTTTTATCAGGGGCATTCACTATTCATCAGACCTGACTCAACATCTGCTTTTGCTTATAAGTGCAAATATTTTTTTCCTTAATATGCAGGTAGCTTTATAATTTTCTTTCTTTGTAGAAAGAATACACTCCTTATAGACATATAGGCGACATAGAAGGGGTGTGTGTGTGTGTATATATACGCACCCACAATATATGTATACACAAATGACAAAATCATCCTATCAGCAAGAGAAAAGTTCTAATTCTTTTGTGTGACTACTGTAAGGTAAAGTTTATGGTCTCAGGAGCCATAGACACCAGGTTCAAATTCTGGCTCAACTGCGCACTACGATCTTGACACCTTGGTCAAGTTTGCACCTCAGCTTTCACATCTGTAAATGCGGGAAACAACAGTGTCTCAGAGTCATCAGCATTAAATAACTTATATATAAAGTACTTAGAACAGTTCCTGGCACAGAATAAACGTAAAGCTGATGAAAAGTATATTATCTTAAAGTTTTCTATGAACCACACATTTCTATAGAAAATTGACACAGTATAATATTTTTTCCACTTGATGTAATGTGTTGAATTGATCTCTCTTTTCTCTCTCATTAGAAAGATATGTATTTATATGCGCGTGCAGTGCAATCGTTTTAAAAATTTGCATAGCAATTTGCAGTGAACATCTGTATACATACATGTTTGCAAATCTGTTCAAATTATTCCTTTAAAGTAAATTCCTGAAAGAAATCATACTGAGTTGAAAGATACGTATTTTTTGAAAAATGCTTTAAAAGAGACATACCTCTTCCCCCAAAAGTGTTGGGGTCTGGCCACTTCTGTTCACCTGTACCAGCACAAAGTATGCAAATAATTCTCTAGTTTTTCTATTCTAATTAAACATGTGTTGCTGCAATTTACATTTCTTTAATGATCTGTGAGATTAAGCATTGTTTTCTATGTTTCCTATTTAATTTTCTCTTTTGTCCATCATATTTAGATGTATTTGTCTTTTTCTTATTGATTTCCATGCGATCTCAACTCCTGGCCTCAAGTGATCCTCTCACCCTTGGCCTCCCAAAGTGCTGGGCTTACAGGCATGAACCATCCCGCTTGGCCTGATTTCCACGAGATTTTATATAAAACATTATTTTCTTAAAATATTGGTTAAAGCGATTAAATAGATAACTGTTTTTCAAATTCTAGTGTGAAACCATGAGACTATTAATGGTCTGAATAAAACCCGGAAAGCTGAAAAGTTCTAAGTTTAATGGCTCCAGTAGTGATTTCAACACATTTTAACCCAATAAGGACTACACAGTGGGTTCAAGTTGAGTAGTTCTCATTCCTATGAGAACTACTTTTCTATGGTAATTATTTCCTCTGGAACTTATTTGCTTTGCTTGGCATCTGGTTTCCAATTCATTGCTTCATATCTAGATTTGTCTTTTGGCTAACTCCTTTCTGTTGACAGTTTGCTCTTCCATTTCCTGTCTGCTTGGCTCTAAATCCTGGCATTGCTCCTACTCTGCTTGATTGTACCTTAGCCCCTCTGACCAAGCTCCCACATTCTTGGCTTTGTTTGGAAAGGTAGATAACTATTGTAACTATTGTTATCCTGGACCAGGAAAGGAATTCCAAGGCTGATTAAACTACTGCTCCAAACCAATACTGCCTTGAAATATATCTTATAGTTGAATATAAGATCTCTTACTCATTAAAATATAGCCTTTATATTTGATTCTATCCAACTACAGAAGAACATTTCCAAGCTTGCTTGAATGCAAATGAACATTAGCCACACAGTAAAAGGCAGCATTTAGAAAATCATATGCACATATTAACAAATCTCAAGTCAGATTTGACTCCCTACATAACCCCAACAAAAGTAATACACAAGTATTTCTACTGCTAAAATGTAGTCTAAAACTTTATAGTTTTAATAAATATTCTGGAAAAAAACTTTTTTCATAATTCACATTTCACCAGACTTCAAAGAAGTACTGCTTTTATATTTCTATGTAGTTATAAACTTTCATAATATTCAGAATGCCAAGTAAATGGGATAATAACAGTGGGATATAAAAAACAAAAAATGATTAAATTTTATATTTCTACTTCTAAGTAAAAAATTTCCAGGATAAATAAGAAAATGTTAATAAATTCATTGTTAAAATTTTCCTATGGTGTTATTTAATAAAAACACATTTGGAAAGCTAAGTCGTCAAATGTCACTAGGTCATTTTTATTTGAAATGCAAGTAGATCACTGTTTCTTTTTGTCAATTTTTTGAAGCCAATCTATACTGCCATAATTTACTTAAAAATAAAATGTCTTAGTGTTCATTTATGAATTTAAGAACATCAAGAAAAATAAGAAAAATGAAGTCAATAATCTAAGTCTCGCTGGCTTATGAAAAAAAAACTAAGAATACTCTCAAATTTAGTAAATTTCCATCAAGTATATTTACAAATAAAAAGGAAAGTCAATACATACACAGAATGTTCTGTCTTTTAACTTAAAATTGAGCAGGCTAGAGCCTCTGGAAAACCTGGCCCTTAAATTGAAAAAAATAAAAATAATAAAGTAACTTTTGGTTGTTTGCTCACAGTCAAAATATGAAAACTACAGCATTCAAAGTAAGACTTTTGTCCAAAATTTAGAGGGTCAATTCCTTCATTATGACAGAGTTCTCTCTAGTCAAACACCAGCTTTGATTATGTTATAAATTCTATTTCTCTAGGGTTATCATAGGCTCTTCTGCATGAAATAATGCTCCTCTTATATAAATTAAGCTTGAGATCACAGTACACTCCCCAATTGCCCACGCTTTGCCTTATCAGTGCCTAGAAATAATTTGACAAGGAAGCTCCCTAGAGAGAACTGAATATTAAATGTTGTCATTGACAATCAGTGTTGGGCTCTATATGTAAGTTTCCATCTCTAGTGGCAAAGAGAAATGAGGAACCAGTAGTTATTACAGTCTGGACAACTGGACTAATAAAATGAGGCAAGAAGCCAATGACACCAAGTTGAGAATAAGCTCATGCTCCCATAGATTTCCCCAATTTTAAGATTGTTTGTCTTTTTGTAAACTACTGTGATTTAATGACACTCAAAATATGGCAAGAATTTTAAAATCTTGATAATAGTCTAACTTCTTCATAGCCAACAGTATTAAAATAGGGTACAACCAATACATCTTATAATTTGTTAAAAATTGACACTTTTCCATCTTCCTTCCTGTTCCTCGTTTTTCATTATAAATGCAAATTAAAGTACATTAAATATCAGACTGGTGAAAATTATTAAAATATGAAATGTTTTAGAAGTCAGCTTCTTGTCTCATCCTGTAAGATCATGCAAATATGTGAACAATCTTGAATTCTCTGGGTTATCAACAGAAGAGGTGACAATATAGCTCCAGCGAAAAATAATTCCAAATTAATTCTGATTGCTGCACAATTTTTTTTAATGAAAAAGTAAAGGTTTGATATGCATAGTATGACTTTTAATGTGGTTAGCTAAACAGAAAAAAACTGAATACACATTTCCTTACAGATTCTTCCATAAATAGTCTTGATTTTAGTCAAAAGTCACAATGAATCTTATTCAACATCAATATTTCCCAAAGTAAAAGAAAACTGATAAATGAACATTACATGTTTTGCAGGGGAAATAAAAGTGCTTTAAGTTCAAATGGGTTGGACAACAGTGGTTAAACCATTTCAACAGATGTTACCACGGGAGCTCTCAGAGCCTTTGCTAAGCTAACGTGAACTTTGAATCTCTACAAGGGGAGAGAATATCCAGATTATTTCCCAAATAAAGTTATCATTTAGACATTTTACCAACACTTTTCTGGATGTTAGTATGTTTTTATTAACATTGCCCAGGCCACTTATTAACAATGATTGGAGCTTGTGTTCTATGGTATAGATTTTGAGAAATACTACTCTAATTTCTATTGTATAGATTTTTAAGACTGAGGTTTAAAATTCAATACCAAAATATCTTATTTCTCTAATTTCTCTTATTTCCCCACAGACACATGTGTTGAAGGACAAGTTATAGAGGGAAAACAGCAGCTTTGTTCCTATATAATTTTACCTTCTATACGTGTGAGAGTAGTTGTATTTATCTGCCTTGCCATTCCTTCATCAATACCAATTTAGCACTTAATATGTGCTAGTACTACCTGGTATATTTGAACATTTACTTTTCTTATATTTTAGCTTATCACAGGGTACAAATGTTTAAGTTACATATATTGCCTTTGCCCCACTGGAGTCAGAACGTCGAGCACGTCCATCCCCCAGACAGGGCGCACCACATCCATTAGGTGTGTAGATATCCATCCCCTGATCCACCTCCCCACTGCTCAATGCTCAATGAATGTTATTACTGTGTGTGTAGAAAAGTGTTAATTAATACCAATTTGATGGCAAGTACATGTGAAGTTTGTTTTTCCATTCTTGTGATACTTCATTTCGTAGAATGGATTCCAGCTCTATCCAGGATAATACAAGAGGTGATAAAATACCATTGTTTTTTGAAGCTGAGTGGAACTCCATGGTATACATATACCATGTTTTATTACTCCACTCATGTATTGATGGGCACCTGAGTTGTTTCCACATCTTTGCAGTGTGAAATGTGCTGTTATTATGGAGAAGACCCAAAGGCAATCACTGCAACAACACAAATAAATAAATGGGGCTTGATCAAATTAAAAAGCTTCTGCACAGCCAAGGAAACTATTTCAAGAGCAAATAGACAACCTACAGAATGGGAGAAAATAGTCACATGTTACATATCCGATAAAGGGCTGATATCTATATAGAACTCAGAAAATCAGCAAAAAAAAAAAAAAAAAAAATCAAACAACCCCATTCAAATGTGGGCAAAGGACATGAAAAGAAACTTGCTCTATATTCTTTATGCTTATGAAAATAATTTTCCTTTTTAAAAATGTTCCCATAGCAACTAATCTCTCTCAGAAACTGAAATTAATTCCAATAGGTCGAGGTTACCTCTGTAGGGAGAAAAGGCTCTTTTCCCTCTAAGATGCGCTTAAAAAAAAAAAAATCACCGATGTAATTAATAGGAGGAAGAAGATACAAATTTATTTTAACATGTATACACAGCAACCCTCAAAGATTCAATCCCAATGAGGGGTGTTAGAAGCTTATATTTGTCTTTGCTAAAATGATGGGGGTTTTCTTGACGAGAGGAGAGGAATTCTGTTGAGGGCAATAAAGGAGATGCCACAGAAGATGAATGGATGCGGAAGTAAGATTAACCAGTAAATACAGTTCTCTTTGGACAGTATCTTCTTAGTCTGTTCAAAGTCTTCTAGTCTGTTCTTAGTCTGATCACATTCCTGGTCGTACAGGGAGGGGAAGAAAAAAACGATTACTCTCCTAGGTGGGTCTGGATCTCAGGCAGATAAAGAAACTTCAAGAATTTTGGGAGAATCAATGGTGGTGGTGGTTAAGGGGGTGGGGGCAGATCAGAAAGAACTACCCTGGGGCCTCTTCTATCAGTCTAGCATGTCAAAGTGCCATATTTCTGAATTTCCTTCACTTTCAGCCACAACTGGGATATTGGCAAAGTCTGTCATTGCTATTTTACACCTCAGCTTCCCGACCTATTCCTGCCATTTCCCATCACTTTGCAGGTTAGGTTCGAAAATCACATTAGACAATTTTCAAAGGCCCTGTGCCTGGTATTGCAGTAGATGCCACCAGATGGCAGCATGGGACTGGCTACGTAGGTCAAAAGGTTAGCGTTCTCACTTGCGGCTCTGAAAAGAACATAGATAAGCATTTTGTGTTCTTTCTATAATAATGTTCTTTTAATGCAGCATCAATTTTAATACTTACTTTCTAATCCCTATTTCCAAGATATGTAATAAAATTTTTGTGAGAGAACATAAAAGTTGAGTTCTGGATTTTTCATACTTGGACATTTTTAATACCTTAGTCTTGTTCCATTGTATTTCCTCTCCCTTGTCAACATACATTCCATGGAAATCAATTCCAATTTCCGTGATAAAACCCAGGACCTTGAGACTGAACATTGTATGCACCTGCTCTTTTCAGGGATGCCCACTCTACAAAAACTTTTACTATTAAGAACACATCAGCTTTCTCAGGACTGCTAATAACTCTGAAGTCCATTTTATATCTTTTCCTTCTACATTGACACTATTTGGTGATTGATAATGTGTTCTCTCTCCTGCTACTGTCTTGATACCCTGTTGCTCCAACTTATTTCAGTTGTGATACCAGTATCAAAAAAATTTTTTTTAAAAGAAGGTAGTGCTCTGGATCTGCCTGGCGATCTCTAAATGTTTTCTTCCCCTCTCTTTTTTTTCTATTTCAGAATATTATGAGGGTACAAATATTTGGGTTATATGGATTGATTTTGCACTGCTTCAAAGTTATAAATGTGCCCATCACCCAGATAGTGTACATTGTACATGTTAGGTATAATTTCAACCATCCCCCTTCCCCTCTCCCATCTGCTTGATTTCCATTGAGTTTTATTTCCATCTGTGCACATGGGTGCTGTTTGGTTAGTTCCAATTTAATAGTGAATACCTGTGGTGTTTGTTTTTCGATTCTTGCAATACTTCACTTAGGAGGATGGTCTCCAGTTCCATCCAGATTGTTGCAAAAGGTATTAATTCTGTTTTTTTATGGCTAAGTAGTACTCCATGGCCTATATATACCACATTTTATTAATCCACTCACAAACTGATGGGCACTTGGGTTGATTCCCCATCTTCACAATTGTGAATTGTGCTAGCAATAAACATTCAAGTACAAGTATCTTTTTGATAAAATGACTCCCCCCCACCTCTGGGTAAATACCCAGTAGTGGTATTTCTGGATCAAATGATAGGTCTACTTTTAGTGCTTTGAGGAATCTCCATGCTATTTTCCATAGAGGTTACACTAGTTTGCAGTCCCACCAACAATGTGTAAGTGTTCCTTTCTCTTTGCATCCACACCAGCATCTATTGTTTTGGGACTTTTTAATAAAAAACACTCTCACTGGGGTTAGGTGATATCTCATTGTAGTTTTGATTTGCATTTCTCTGATGATTAGTGACATCAAGCATTGTTTCATATGTTTATTAGCCATTAGTCTCTCTTTTTTTGAAAAGCTTCTGTTTATTGTCTTTTACCCACTTTTTAATGATGTTGACTTTTTCTTTCTAATTTGCTTGAGTTCTTCGTAGATTCTGGTTATTAACCCTGTATCAGATGTATAGCATGCAAACATATTCTCCCATTCTGTCGGTTGTCTATTTGCTCAGTTGAGCAAATCCTCCCCAACTTGTTCTACGAAGCCAGCAACACTCTAGCTTCGATACCAAAACCAGGAATGAATACAACAACAAATGAAAACTATAGACCAATATCCCTTATGAATATACATGCAAAAATCCTCAATAAAATTTCAGCAAACCGAATTCAGCAGCACATCAAAAAAATAATCCACCAATTACAAGTGGGCTTCATCCCAGGGATACAAGGATGGTTCAACATGAGTAAATCCATAAATATGATTCACCACATAAACAGAAGCAAAAACAAAGACCATATGATCATCTCAATAGATGCAGTAAAAGCATTCAACAAAATTTAGCACCCTTTAATGATAAAAACTCTTAATAAAATATGAATAGATGGAATATACCTCAGATTATAAAAGCCACATATGACAAACCCATAGCCAGCATCTTACTGAATAAGGAAAAGTTGAAAGCATTCCCATTCTGAACTGGCGCACAACCAGGATGCTCACTGTCACCACCTCTATTCAACATAGCACTTGAAGTCCTAGTCAGAGTAATTAGGCAAGAGAAAGAAATTAGTAGTATCCAAATGGGGAAAGAGGAGGTCAAACTATGGCTTTTTGTTGATGATACGATCTAATTAATATATCTAGAAAATCCCAAAGATTCTACCATGAGACTACTGGAACTGCTAAACAAATCCAGCAAACTCTCAGCCTTCCAAATCAATGTATACAAATCAGTAGCAGTCCTATATTCCAACCATAGTCAAACTGAGAATCAAATCAAAGACTCAATACCTTTCTCAATAGCTAAAAATCAAATAAAATATCTGGGAATATACTTAACAAAGGTGGTTAAATATTTCTACAAGAGAACTATGAATAACTGAGGAATAAAATTGCAGATGATATAAGCATATGGAAAAACATCATACTTAAATATCAGCAGAATCAATATTGTTAAAATGTCCATAGGCCCAAAGTGATTTACAGATTCAATGCAATCCCCATCAAAATACCAACATCAGTTTTCGCAAATCTAGAAAAATTAATTCTATGCTTCATTTGGAAGCAGAGAAGAGCCTGAATAGCTAAAGTGACCTTAAGTAAAAGAAACAAATCTGGAGGCATCACTTTACCAGATGCTAAGCTATATTACAAAGCTACAGTAACCAAAACAGCATAGCATTGGCACAAAAATAGAGACACGGACTAAAGTAACAGAACAAAGCACCCAGATACAAAACCATCCACATATTGCTATCTGATCTTTGACATCGTAGACAGCAATATACACTGCAGAAAAGAATCCCTATTCAATAAATGGTGCTGGAAAAATTGGATAGCCCCATGTAGAAGATTGAAACAGGATCCCTCTCATTGCTCACAAAAATTAATTCAAGACAGATAACAGACTTAAATCTAAGACATGAAACTGCAAGAATTTTAGAAAAAGATGTTGGAAAAACTCTTCTAGATATCTGCCTACACAAAGAATTTATGAAGACAACCCCAAGAACAATCATAGCAACAGCAAAAATAAACAGACAGGACTTGATTAAACACTTCTACACAGCAAATGTCTTTTCTTTTTCAGGCAAAAGTCTAATTATTCATTTATAAATACATTCCTACTCTGTTAACGTTCCCCATTTGTTATAAGTTAGTTGACACAGAATTACTAAAGATCATGTTTAACTAATTCAGCAACTTTCCACACTTTTTTTTTCTTATCTGCTTCAAATCAGTATTCCTAGGCTGGGCATGGTAGCTCATGCCTGTAATCCTAGCACTCTGGGAGGCCAAGGTGGAGGATCACTCAAGGTCAGGAGTTCAAAACCAGCCTGAGCAAGAGTGAGATCCTGTCTCTACTAAAAATAGAAAGAAATTAATTGGCCAACTAAAAATATATAGAAAAAAAATTAGCTGGGCATGGTGGTGCATGCTATAGTCCCAGCTACTCGGAAGGCTGAGGCAGAGCCCAGTAGTTTGAGGTTGCTGTGATCTAGGCTGATGCCATGGCACTCTAACCCGGGCAACAGAGTGAGACTCTGTCTAAAAAAAAAAAAAAAAAATTAAGTATTCCTGTTACTCTCAGAATGATGGATAAGGGAGTAGGCTCTATCTAGAGTCCTGTCTGGGTTCAAACCTGGCTTTGCCACTCCCAGGTTAAGTGAGTTATAACTTGTTGAATTTCTTGAGATTTCTATCTCCTCATTTATAGAGAGCAAATAATAATATTTTGGGAGAGTTATGAGAATGAAATAGTAACAAAGGGCTTAGACAGTACCTGACACTAAGTTACAAGCAATCCACAAAGGTTACCTGTGGCTATTATTTTGACTAATAAACAGCCAATCCTTTTTTTTCTCTGAGAGATGCAAGATAAGAGACTCATATACAGATACAAAAAAATTGCATAGAATCCAAGAATTATGATTTAAAAAATATGTACATTATACAAATGTGTTTTTAAATGCATAAACTATCTTTAAATGGATATAAGAACCTAGGAAAAAAAATGTTTACCTCACAGTGCGGAACTGAGACAATGGAGGACAATGTGGGAGGAAAACTTACTTTTCCTTGATTCCCGTCTTTCCTTTTGGGATATTTTTCAGACTGTGAACCAAATTATTAAAAAAAAATAAAGAAAGAAAGAAAAAAATTAATAGTATACTGTATTTTTAAAAAACACTATTAAATGTTTTTCTTGAAAGAATTCCTTGCCATTTCCATTAATTTTTTCTGGAAATGTGCTCATCTGTCAGGCCTATCAACCAAATCCTGCTGGTTTTGATAAATCCTCCTATTAAACACCTCTTGGAGATAGTCTTTTCCTCTTTGATGCCCCAAGTTCTTCCTAGCCAGCAGTTTCAGGCTTTTGCTTATGCTACCATATAAATGAGGAGCTCCTTGAGGTGATGACAAGGTGAAACATCAGCTTTTCACTTAAAGTCTGAAGAGGTGGTCGGACATGAAGGAAATATAGTGCAACAGGGAGTGCAGATAAAGAGTGCCTATTAGGAGAAAAGCTGGGACAGAGGCATACATTCATTATACTTTGAAAGTCAAAGCTGGGAAGGTAGACAAAATTGCTGAGTAGAGGGACAGGACAGAGACTTGGTAAGGATGAAGAAGAAGGTTGAGTGAGAAGACAAAGGAGAGGTTAAAAAAAATAAGGAAAATCAGTTACAGAAGGAGGAGTTGATCTATTGTCAACTTTTGCAGAGCAGACAATATAGAGTATGTGTGTGTGTTCCATTAATTTATACCGTGAAAGTGTTAGTTCTGTTGACTCCTGAAACGTGGTTCATTAAATTAGTGATTTACAGACATTTTCCTATTTCCCAGAGAATATAAATTACTGAACTCTTCCCATCTGTGTAGGCTTGAAAATGCACACTTAATAATAATAATGAATACACTACCAAAGTATTCTAAATGAACATATTGATTCTTTTATCCCTCTCAGGGAGTATTAGAATTACGGTATTGTAGGCTTATTCCTCTAAATGCAGTACTTTCTTAAATAAAAGGCAATTAGGAAATCTGATTAGCTGCAAATTTTTGGACTGGAGTTAAAGGAATAAGAGGGATGAAGGATTTTTCTTTTCTGTTTTTGAGGACATATCCTTTGCTGCATATGGTGCTTTATGCTTTCCACATGTTTTATTTGTCCTACTCTACAGATGAGGAAATTAAGATCCAGATGAGGACATTAAAAAAAAAGAGTGAGAGAATCATCATTCAAGACTTTATCAGACTAAAAATTTGGTGTTTTTCCACTAGACCACATTGCTCTCACTGCCAAGAAAAGAACATAGCCTTAGGTAATTCTCTTGTTCATTTCTTATTCTGTTTTCAAGCTTCAGCCATTGATGGGTTATTAATTTGGTTGCACCATTGTATGTCATTTTACAGGAATGGAGCTGGGGTTTTACTTTCTTTCACTTCTACAAAGGCTTTCTTTCCAGGTTGGGACTTGAGTAGGTCTAGGAGGCAGCAAAGAAAAAGCAAGAGAAAGGTATTTGTTACCAGGGGAGGGTTTAGTAAAGATCATTTTTACAATACCATTCTGTCAAACTGTTCTGAAACACATTTTTTAAGTGTTTAATATAATTTACTCTCAACCAACTAATTACACCCTGTTACCCACATCGCTTTGTGTCACGTTTGTCCCTGGATATGCCTAGGCAAGGCGTGGGCACTCAGGAGCCCTGCTTTAGGAAACTAGATGTAGAATGACTTAGTCAAGTGACATTCTCCCAGGGACCGGGTATTCTCAAGGGCTGAGCACTAGAATTCCCTGAATCTCTCTTCATTTCAATTAAAATTCTTCCTTTATACTTTTAAATAACTCCAAAATTTTCCTCCTCTTCTCCCCACCTTTGGGGACTTTATATATACATCTAAAAGTGTAAACTAGATGTTACAATTGTTTTAATTTTCACTTTCAATGCAATCTTGTGCTTACATTGCTGTTCTTTTAAAATAATTGTCTAATAATTTATATATTCTCACTTTCCTTCATGTTTTAGTTAGCAAACAATTCAGAGCTATAAAAATGCTAGCTTCATATGGTCAACAAGGAAATAAGATAATTTATTATAAAACTAGTCATATCCCACTAATTTTCAAAGGGATTTGAAGCTGCTGACAAATAATTATATACAGAAGAAAAAATATATCAAAAAGGAGAGAAAAATAAAATTTGAGGTTAATTACCTCCCACTCATATCGTTGGGTCTTGTGTGTTCTTTTGTGAAATATTGTAAATTTGGTTTTGAGTGTCCTAGCCGCCAACTCAAAAAGAGAAACATCTGTTAGGTGAGACACGATGTTCATAACATAAAAACACTCATTTCTCATAGGGAACAGAGTGCCACCTGGCCCAGAGGTCCGAGAGAGATTAGTTCCATTGGCTTTCATAAAAAGTATACTTTCTGTTATGTGCAAAATACTCAAGTACATATTTACAGTATAAAACGTAGCAAGTAGTTTCATAGAGATCATGTCTAATGTCTATATTCGATTTCTAGTACAGTTTAGGCTTTAAATAGAAAATATACAGTGTCTATGGAAAATGAGACAATTACTTGCAGTGTTACTTCACTTATATTTTCCTTCGTAATAGAACTTTTGAGAAGAATTTGGAAGATGATCAACTACTACACATTTCTAGCACAGCTTGCTTCTTTGGCTTAAATTGTTCTCAGACTGTAACTGCCTCTCTCTGTATCTAAAAGGGAGTGGAATTAAAGATAGTTGTGAGTTATGTATGACCAGCATATCAGTAATCTTGTCCAGGTCATAAAAGAACACTTGACTAATGTTACAAATCAGATGGAAGGGAATGAACCATGGCAATAACTGTGGACAGCAACATTAAGATTGCCAGGACAGTGTAAATACCGGAAGCAATTTATCTGGAATTTCCTCTTTCTTGGAAATACTTGTTCATTGACAGCCTTGTTTGATTCAATAATCCTAATCAGGTCACGAATTTTCTTCACTCTGTTTTGTTGATTAGGGATATTATTAGAACTATTTATTTTATTTTAGAATCTAGTAAGTCACCTCTATATGTTTCGAATATTTCCTTCTATGACATGGAAATCATTTAAGTAAAAATTCATACTTATGAAATTACATCATAGGTATTGAGGTCTTTTATGAGTAACTGAATACATCAACATAACTTTGTTAACTTTACGTTAGAACAGTGGTCATTTAATAAGCCAAAGAGGGGAGAAGTTTTGTTAGTATGAAATATGAACTGGTGGAAATAAACATGATTTATTCTGAAATGTTTGAATTTATTGCAGTGCTGAAGAAAAATTGATCACTACAGAATGGCAAGTCTTACTCTGAAATGGCATTTTCAGAAATTCTTCCCTCGGCTTGTGTGATTTCTCTGAAAGCTCTTTAAAGTTTAGAGTAAACGTGGATTAAAATTATTGTTTTTTTAAATAGAAATGTATGTAATTGATGGAGATTGAAAAGAAACCTAATGCCCAGAGCAGACAAAGGTGTGGACAGAGGGACACACTTTGACTTTTAGTGGAAGTATAAAGAAGCATTGTCACCTGGAGGGCAATTTGACAGGGGGAGACATACACAGACTTCAATTCCACAATTGTGCTTCTACTTCCAAGAATTTATCCTGAGCAAGGAAGAAGCGTGTGTATAAAAGTTTGTTCATTAGTGCACTTTTCCTAAGAAAAATTAGAAACAGCCAAAATACTTAATGAGAAATGCTTAAGTTTCAATGAATCCATGCAATAGTTTTTATTAAACTGTCCAGAACAATGGATGTTATATGTTATAACGAACAGGAATATATTAATGATGTATTCTTATTGAAAAAGCAATTCATGGAGAATATACAACTTAAAGCTGTGTCAAGATCATGGGTTTCAGGTAGCCTGGGTCTAAAGCTTAACTTCTGCTATCCAGCAACTGTCATAGGAGCTTGGACAAATTATCTAACCTTTCCAAGCCTCATTTTATCACATATAAAATGAATATAATTATTAAGTGAAATGATGCTGAGTGAATTTCCCAAAGATACCAAATGCTAGCAATGATGACAGTGATGATATAAACACATATATAGAAAATATCTAGAAAAACTATCAGTAGTATCCAGAGTTATCACCAAGAACTGAGACCAAAAGTATTTTTATATTATTATGTTATTAACATTACTTATTTGTACTTCCTATTTTGCAAAAATGTCTTATGTGTATAAAAGGCTAACACTATATGCATTTTCTAAAGAAAATATTTTTAAAAAGGTAAGTTTTATTTATAAATTCATTTTTAACTTAAAATGTGGTAAATTGTAAAAAAAAAAAAAAAAAATCCATGGTAAAAATATTAACCTTTGTAGCTTATATACCTTCATAGAGAATTTTCATAAGGCTCAAGATTTCTTTTTTTCCCATCTCATTACAATCTCCAAAGTTCATCAGCTTTTTATTAATGTAATTACAGATATAATTAATATCTGTAATTAATATCTGTAATTTACAGATATAATATCTGTAAAAATGATACAAAAGATGCATTTTCCCACTGTTAAGTTTTGAGTATGTTATAAGCCATCACAAATTACTTAGCTTTCTCAACAGACACTTGTTTGCATACTTTTTAAGAACTGTCCTTCCCTTACAAGCTTCTGAACTATGATGATGAAAAAAGTGATGTTAAACTTTATTTTCAGAAAGGTCTCTATATTTTCTTTTTGCATATAATTCATAGTATATAATGTAGGTTTTCAATCAATATTGCATCTGCATATGACTTTGCCTTTTAATTATACAATAAAATCATCCAGTCTAAACTCCTGTAAATTCTCTAAGACTTTTTTTTTTCTGTATTATTTCCTTTTCCTTTCTTCATTTTTATCCCTCCATTCCTTTTTTTTTTTTTTTCTGTTTCAGAGAAAAAATGCATTTTTTCTCCTTTCTGGGGTTAACTTCTATACATATACACTGGGTTTCATTCATTATTTTATCTTATGGGTCCTAATCTAATAAATTAGCTTCTCTCTCACTCATTCCTTCTTTTTAAATTGAAAATGCAGGCCATATATCAAGAAATTAATTCTGTGAGAAATAACTCTCATTTAGCTCATACGCATGATTCTTGTTGCACAGATATTGGGGTTATTATTAGAGATTAAATAGAGATGTTTTGAAGAAAATATTTTATGTTGTAATAGAGATTCTTCTAGAAAAGAAAATTATGAAACATTCCAGAGAATGAATGGATAAAAGTTTCTGACATGATGGTAGAGGTGATTTGGAAGAACCCTGGAAAGGTATAAGAATTGGAATGGATTGGAATGAGGTGCTCTATTTTGGCCAAGACAAGGATAAGATATATAATTGTTACTTGTGGTAGTTATGTTCTATAAAGTCACCAAGGATACTGAATTGGTGAAGATGTCACTCCTAGAGACAATATACGGTTAGGTTCCGCCAGCCTCAGTAATAGTATTTTAATCAATCAATCAATCCCTAACCTTGTTTATGTGTGTTTCTGTTTAAAGATACCTCATTTAATGTATTATTGATTCGTTAACATTGAACTCAGAGCCAACACCAGTGTAACTCATACCTAAATGAAGCTTATCTAACACATTTTCCACAAGGCACATTACAGCTTAGGGACTCTAGACAGCACTTCATTATGCTTGGGGTTTATTTTAAAGAACAAAAACACCATGAAAACCATGAAAATTGTGAAAAATTTGGCACTAAATAGTAAAATGGACATTTGTTTATAGTATTACAGCTGTAACAGGAAAGCAGAGTGTCACCTTGTTCAACTTTATTTGGCAACATGTACTGGGTGACTCAAATTTTTCTATTTCTCTGTATGTTCAAAAATGACCATAAAAGCATCCTAACTATTGATTTTGGGGTTGTCAAATTTGAGCAAGTAGGTGAATTCACATATATGAAATGAAGATCAACTGCATGTGTATATACATGCACATATATATACACACACATGTACACACATAGTTGACTTATATATCTATACAAAATTTTCAGTAATAAGATACCATAAAACAGATTCCGTTATGCTGAAAACCATGTTCTAATAGACAGTTATACCTCAACTCCATGTTTAAAGATGTAGTGTGATTATAGGATTTATTGTATCACTCCATGCATCATAGCAATTATTGTTCTTACATAAGGCCATAGATTGTTACTAGATGGGCTTTTGTATTTCAGAAGGAATCAAAATAATCACACTATAAAAATGCAAAATTTGTTCTCTTCTAATTATCCCATAAAGCAAAACAGGCTTTGTCCCAATCCAACATAATATGGGAATATTCAAGCAATACCATTCTAGTTTAAAATTTACATAAATTCTTGGGTTTAATGTTATTTTTAAATGCAAACAAAAAACAAAACTGTGGTAAATGAGCAAGCAGATTTATTATTTAATTTTTGGAGAATGGTCTGAAAAATGGTTAAGAGTGAATTCTGTGGAGCTCAATGTTCCTGACTCTGCTACTTAACCAGTTTTGTAGTTTCTCCTGGGAAAGCTACATAAACTTCCTATTCATTATTGTCTTGATATTTAAAATAGGAATAATAGTATATTTATATTGTATATAATAGTTAATACATGTTGAGTTCTTAGAAAAGTGTTTGGCACATAGTTACAACCCAATGAATGCCATTATGATGTTTTTGCTATCATCATCATTATCGATACCAATCTTAATGTTGAGGAGGTAGAATGTTATCTGGCAGTCTTTTATTTACCAGTGTGGGGCAACTGAACGTAGCTTTAAAAAAGCTGACATATCCAAATCAATGATAATATTTGATGTACATACAATGATTTAGTTTCACATTATTTGAATTTTAGCTCCTAATTTCTCAGTACTTCACTTCTCACAGAGCTATCTTACCACCTGTTTTTATTCTTCCCCTCTTAATTCTACTTACTCCCTTTTCTTGTGACCCTAAATCATGTAAGTTCCTTTCTCTTCCTTCCAGCTAGTTTCAGGACTATCACCTAGACCCCTGGTCCTATCTCTAAGTCAATTCCATTGACCAGGGTGATTAACTGTCTTGCCCCAAACCCCACTCCCAGCCCAATCTCCCTTCATGCAGGAAAATCCCTACACCCAGTAAGGGATGTATCTTTCAATTCCTGTGCCATTTTTGAAGCAGCTTTTCTGACAGCTTCCTTGCCAGGTATCTCGGTATCCTATCCTTGAGATAGCTGCCAGTCCTGCATGTGTTGCAGGACAGTCAGTCAAACGAAGCACACTTAAGAGCTTCCACTCTTTAAAGGCCCATTGATTCATGTGACTCCCATATCAGCATAAATGAGAAGTTCCTGCCTGAATGCAGCAGATAGAAATGGAAATTATATACTCTGCTAAGGATGACTATTACAGCTAAATGATTTGCATTTTAAAAGTTTGGGAGTACTTATAAATACTAAAAGGAAAAAAGCACTGGTTCATTGCATAGGTACAGGTGCTAGATGACCTGATACTAATTATTTAACCTGTCTAAGCCTCAGTCTTCATTACTGCAGCATTCATAAGATATCGATGCCTGTTTGAACCCATATCTTATTAGGAGTACTGCCGGGATTGAGTGACATAATGGATATGAAAGCACTTCACAAATTAGAGGGTATTTCATAAATGTGATTGTAATCTGTTACACTTATAACATCTATATTCTTTTCTGCCTACATCCTCATCTGGACCTTGAAGTTTCCATCATACTCAAAGATCCTTTCTTCAGCTTACAATGAGTTGAATTTAACCCACAAGCAGTGATGTTAGCAATTTTCAGATGTCTTAAATATGTGTTCAGGTTTTACATTTGAATTGGTGACAAACAGAATTCTGTTTTCAGTTTTCATATTTTTCTTCTAAAACAATGTCTGGGGCACTTGCTGTTTGAGAAGACATTGTACAATCATGTTGAAGGATATTAGAGAACAGTTTGTTTACCTCGGCTTTCTGTGATTTGTCTAATTTGCACACTGATTTCAACAAGCTGGCTTGTCTCCATAGGCTGTGCTATAGCCATTTAAAGTTCAAAATTACTGCAAAACAGTAATTGATCCTCTACTTCAATCTCCCTGCTGTTTCATGAGCTCTCTTACAATTCGGAGGACTCTATTTCTCACTGATGTTGAAAAACATAATAAGGTCACAGCAGGGAGGGTTTAGCTTCATTAAAGAACATTATTATAAAAATAAAATGATCGAGGGCAAATTGGTTTTGTCCTTGTGGTACTGTTTCTGCAGATCCGCATTAATCTGAGCATTTAAAGCAACAATAAATTTGTTATCTCCTCTTTATCATTCACTTCACCATGGTAGCCCCTAGTGGTAGAAGGAGATGCCAATTACTCATGTTCCAGGGGATTTCTTCCTGTTGAATAAAAAGGAATTAAGCCTCCTTGGAAATGAGGGCTATAGCCTGTCAATAACTAAATTTATTTTTGCTTTTAAAATATCAGGAGAATGCTGGTGTCCAGCAAACGTAGATGCCAGCATTATTTAAAAAATGATTGAGCAGAGAAATGAATAGCAATTTTGACCCACTCAGGCTTCCATCTATCATGGGAGCCTATAACCGGGAGATGACGGAAGAAGGATTTAAGATAGAGAATCACTAATTGCTCTATTAATCTAGTTTAACTGATACTAAAATCTGACAGAGCAAATTACAAACTGCAGGCAGGAAGGCTTATCAATTCATTACTACTTTCAAGGCTCTCCTTTGCTTTCTTTTTGCCTTCAGCGCCTGGCAAAGGACAGCGTTTTACAGTTCAATTTCTCAGTTTATTTTTGACTGCTTTTAATTAAATTTGATGGCCTGCTTCTGCACTACTGAAGTTATTGAAGTTGCAAAGCACTTTGCTGTTATAATGATAGCTCCCTTGATGTCTGTTCATTATTAACTGCTTTTCAAAAGTGCTGCTCTCAACTCTCATTGTATAAATATTTAAATAACTGAATTTCTATAACATAAATATCTGTGCACAGAAGATAGGGATTCTGTTGCCAGTTTAATAGGTTATACCTAGTAAAATAAAAATCTCTGTTCTATAATGTATTATAATACTAAGAATGTGTCCTTAATTCATCCTGAACATAAGTTCTCACACAAATAGTGGCAATATCTCAAAATAACAATGATCAATGATTTAAGAGTTTATAACATTCACACATACAATTAATTCTAGTAAAAGACCTTAGAAAATAGAATGAGTAGTTTTGATATAAAGAAAATCCTGAAATTAATTGGGTGTGTCAAAAAGTTGTCATTCTTTCTTGTTCTTAAGATGGAATGGAATATGTTAAAGGGAAATTACTAATTACACAATAATTTCACTGCTCAGGAAAAACAATGGCAGAGTAATTAAGAGAGTAAAATTAAAAGCCTTAATATTAAATAAAAAAGACTGATGAATTGAAGGCTCATATTAATCTCTTCTCTTTCCCCAAACTTCAGACAAATCATGGCAATTTTTTTTTTTTTAAATCAACTTACAGAGCCAAAAAGAACTAAAGTGGAGATTATAGAAAAGACAACACTGGTAGAGCTGCCGGCAGCTGACACGTGTCAGGCACTGTTCTAACACATTTAGTATCCATAACATTCCTATCATCTGTTTTATGAACGAGGAAAGGGCGATGCAGAGAACATTAAATAATTTGCTGATCATCACACGTATGAAGTAATAAAGCTAGGCTTTGAATCTAGGCAGTCTGGTTTCAGAGTCATACTCTTAATCACTGTGCTGTAAGTCAATCAATTGTGGAGGACAGGAAGCAAATAGAGAAGTGACTGATACAGTAGAGCTGAGAAAGTACTGTGTGTGTGCCCAAGGTGTGAAGCACCCACAAATGCCAGCAAATCACCCACAGAAGCTGTGAGCAGCCCATCTCTTAGATAACTTGCTTTGGAAAGCAGGGATGAAGTGCAGGTCTAAAAAATTTGTAAAGTTCTAAAGTAATTGCTCTCTCTTCCCCGACAGCTGGCAATTACCTCTCCATGCCCCATCGCCTCCCTTTCCCCGTATCCCTAGAATCCTAAGTATATTAGTCAGTGGCGAAATTAAACTTAGTAAACTTTAGACTTTGAGCAGAGCTGTTGCCTGAAATTGACATACTTCATCAAGTGACCTGTGACCTCCTTCCCCTGCAGAACACCAGCAGCCAACTGTATTACTCCATCTCCTATCCTAAAATCCCACTCTAAAATATAAATGGAGAACCGAAGGTTATTAGTCATTTTAGCAAAATTTCAACTTGAGTAGCCAAGACCTACAGTAAAAACTACAAAGGAATGAGGTAAAACAGATAATGATTGGGATTAAAGAACATGGAAAAAATATTCATATCCAATATCAGAGTGAGAAAATACATGTACTGATAATAAACAAAAATGGTATTAAAAAATAGATGATCAACAAAAAGGAGAAAGTTATTGGAAATTTAAAGTATTTTCTATTGCTAGGTCGTGAAAACAACCCAAGTGCACGTCAATTCATGAGTTGATTATTAAAATTTGGAATATGTTTACAATGGAATATTACTCAATTTTAAGAAATGGCAGTGAGCTACCTAGCACCACTGATATTATCTTGGATTGAGCTTGAGCCCATTATTCAGAGTGAGGTGTCACAAGACCCAAAGATTGGGCCCCACATGCATTCACCATCAAATTGGTACTGACTAACACTACGGTGCTCGAATGGTGGTGGTGTTCACCAGGGATTCAGGGGTTGGGGGACAGACCCATATCTGAGGGATGTGGTGAGCATTGTGGAGGGGAGGGGCATGCTTGAAATGTAGTTGGGGGAGGGAATTAGGAGTCTCAATAGGGGGAAGGAAATCTAAAATCGATTTATGTGAACAGCTGTACAACTTGGTAAATTTACTAACAATCATTTAATTGTACTCTTAAAATGGAGTAATGGCATGGTATAAAAATTATACTTCAATAAAGTTGTCATTAAAAAAATAGAATTAAAATAAAGGCAACTGTTATACAAAATCCTATAGCTAGAATCATATTTAATGGTGACATGTTAAAGCATTTCTCACTAAGTCTGGTAATAAGGCAAGGATGTATGCTCTTACCATTTTATTCAAATCTGAGGCATGAAAAAGAAAAAAGGTCATAGAGTTTGGAAAGAAGGGACTGAAACTGTCAATGTAGACAATTTGCTTGTGTCCATAGAAAACCTTATGGAATCTACAAAATAACTACTAGATCTTATAAGTGAATTTAGCAAGGTTGCAAGATATAAGGTCAATACATACAATCAGTCCATAAATACAAAAATTAATTTTATCCCTCTATATTAACAGCAAACAATTAAAAAATAAAAATTATAAAATGTATTATTTACAATAACATCAAAAACATCAACTATCTAGGATGAAATTTAGCAAAAGATGTGTAAGACCCCTACACTGAAACAGCAAAACATTGCTGAGAAAAATTGAAAAAGACCCAAATAAATTGAGATATGCTATGTTCATAAATTAAAAGCCTCAATGTTATTAATATGTCCATTCTCCCTACAGAACAGAATGATGAATCCAGAAATGGACTCACCCACATGTGGTCAATTGATTTTCAACCAAAGTGCCAAATCAATTCAACAGAGAAAGAAAAGTACTTTTTAAACAAATGGTGCTCAAACAACTGCACATCTTTTTTTTTGAGACAGAGTCTCACTTTGTTGCCCGGGCTCGAGTGCCATGGCATCAGCCTAGCTCACAGCAACCTCAAACTCCTGGGCTCAAGTGATCCTCCTGCCTCAGCCTCCTGAGTAGCTGAGAATACAGGCACGTGCCACCATGTCCAGCTAATTTTTTCTATACATTTTTAGTTGTCCAGCTAATTTCTTTCTATTTTTAGTAGAGACAGGGTCTTGCTCTTGCTCAGGCTGATCTCAAACTCCTGAGCTCAAATGATCCACCCACCTCAGCCTCCCAGAGTGACAGGATTATAGGTGTGAGCCACCACGCCTGGCTCTTTTAAGAAAAAAAGTTAACTCCAGCCCAATCACACTCTACACATAAATTTTTTTTTAAGGTGAAAAGATATATATGTTTAGAATTAGCCAGTTGGACTTGGTTTAGATGATCCCAATTTTGTTGGCAACGTCCAAAGCATCATAATTGGGAGCCAGTTGAACATATGCCTTCTTCTCTCCATCAGGCCTGATCAGGGTGTTGACTTTGGCCACATCAATGTTATAGAGCTTCTTCACAGCCTGTTTGATTTGGTGCTTATTGGTTTTGACATTCACAATGCACACAAGTGTGTTGTTGTCCTCTATCTTCTTCATGGCAGACTCAGTGGTCAAGGGGAATTTGATGATGGCATAGTGGTCAAGCTTGTTTCTCCTGGGGGCGCTCTTCCGGGGATATTTGGGCTGCTTCCAGAGCCGCAGAGTCTTTGGCCGCTGGAAGGTGGATGAGGTCCAGATCTTCTTTTTTTTGTGGCTGTGGGTGCCTTTTAACACTGCCTTCTTGTCCTTCAAAGCCTTTGCTTTGGCTTCGGCTTTGGGAGAGGCAGGAGCTTCCTTCTTTGCCTTTGGCGCCATCTTGTCCACTCTACACATACAATTAATTTGAAATGAAACACAGACCAAACATAAAAGCCAAAACCATAAAGCTTCCAGAAAACAAAACACAATCCTGAGGTTAGCAAAGTTTTCTTGGACAGGATGCAAAAAATATTAGGCATTAGAGAAGAAATAAATAAATTTGATTTCATAATTATTTCTCTGCTCCAAAGATCATACATGGGCAAGCCACAGACTGGGAGGAAATATTCATAATGTATATATGTGACAAATGTCTTGAATCCCAATATAAAAAGAATCCACACAAATCAACAGTAAGAAAACCAACCCAATTTTTAAAATGGTCAAAATCTTGGCCAGAAACTTTACCATGGAAGATATACAAATGGCTCATAAGCACATGAAATTATGTTCAACATTATGAGTCATCAAGTTAATGCATATGAAAACCACAATAATAGCTAAATTTTAAAAGACTAATAATTACAAGAGTTGACAAGGATGTGGAACCATCAGAACCTCATACATGGATGATGGATGGTAAAATGGTACAAACACCTTGGAAAATCAGATTGTAAATTTCTTATAAAAATGATAAATACACCTATTTTATGATCCAGCAAATTCCACTTCTAAGTACAAACATATGTCCACAAAATCACTTACTTTTTTTTTTTTTTTTGAGACAGAGTCTTGCTCTGTTGCCCGGGCCAGAGTGCCATGGCGTCAGCCTAGCTCACAGCAACCTCAAACTCCTGGGCTCAAGTGATCCTCCTGTCTCAGCCTCCCCAGTATCTGGGACTACAGGCATGTGCCACTATGCCCTGCTAATTTTATATATATATACATATATATATATATTTTTTTTTTTTTTTTTTAGTTGTCCAGATAATTTCTTTCTATTTTTAGTAGAGACAGGGTCTCGCTCTTGCTCAGGCTGGTCTTGAACTCCTGAACTTTGAGCGATCCTCCCACCTCGGCCTTCCAGACTGCTAGGATTACAGATGTGAGCCACCATGCCCGGTCCCACAAAATCACTTTCATATGTATGTTTATAGTAGCTGCCATGATCTGAATGTGTTCCCCCAAAATTCATGTGTTGGAAACTTAATTCCAATACACCACTGTTGGAAGGTGTGGCCTTTTGGGAGGCATTTAGGACATGAGGTCTCTGCCCTCATGCATGGATTAATGCCTTTATGAAAGGGCTTGATGGAGGGAGTTTGCCCCTTGGTTGCCTTCCCACCTTCTCCCTATATGAGGACACAGTGTTTCTCCCCTTTGGAAGATGCAGTGTTCAAGGTGCCATCTTGGAAGCAAAGAGCAACCTTCACCAGACCCTGATGCCTTGATCTTGGATTTTCCAGCCTCTAGAACTATGAGAAATAAATTTCTGTGCTTTATGTATCACCTAGTCTGTGGTAGTCTATTATAGCAGCACAGACTAAGACAGTAGCTTTATTCACAATAGCCCAAAACTGGAAATCAATCAAATGTCCATCAATAGGTGAATAGATAAACAAATCGAGGTACATCTACATAATGGAATACTGCTCAGCAATTAAAAACAGTGAACTATTGATACATGCAATAACATGGTTGAATCTCACAATTATCATTGTAGGTGAAAGAAGCCAGACAAAAAGATTACTCTGTATATTGTATTTATATTTATATGAAGTTCTATAACAAGCGAAACTGACTTACGGTGATGGAAACTGGATCAATGGTGAGCTGGGTGAGCAGTGATCACACAGGGGCAGAAGGGAATTCTCTGAGGTAAGAATATGTCCTACATCTTGATTGGGGTGGTGGGTAAATGGCTTTTTACACAACAAGACATAGCCAACTGTGTGTTAAAATGGGTGCTTTTCCTGTGCATAGCTATACCTCAATCAAGCTCTGTTGTTTTCTTTTTTTATGTGGTGGTACCAGACTAGGAAGAGATCTGAAGGTTGAAGGAGGAGCTTGGATTTTATCCTGCAGCCAATGAGAAACCATCACAGTTGCTTACCAGGGAGTGATAGGATGAAATTAATCTGAATCATTGTAATTCATCAAATAACTATTGGGGCAAGGCATTGCGCAGCAATTTCTGTTCTTTATAAATTGCCTAGTCTTCGGTGCAGCAATTCAGATGGAAATAACACAAATAAAAGCCATTTATTCTTGCATTATGTTTTACCTGTTCCACAGCCAAAGCACTTCCAAGTACACTGAGTGGATTAGACATCACCCCAAACAACCCTCTAAGGTAGAAGAGGAAGGTTTCTAAGTCCCTTTTAGGTACTAGATATCTGATGCTCAGGTCAGTAAGTGGGGAAGTGAGGACCAGATCTTCCAATGACAAAGTCAACAGTCTTTTGTATTTTACAGTTATATAGAGCTTAACAATCTACAAATGATTTCCACACATATAATCCCTTTTATACCCACAACAATTCCATGAGGTATCTGCTTTTATCCCCATTCTGGGGAAGAAGAAAGTGAGATTCAAAAAGGTTCAAAGAATTTCTCAAGAAAGCAGAGGGAGTCAAATTCAGAGGCCAGGACTTGGACTTGGCTCTTCTGATTCCTCAACTAGCCTGGCACCAGCTCACAGCCTCTCTGAGGCCTTGTTGTGTGGATCAGAGCTTTGCCAGGTCCAGAGCCACAGCTCCTGTGTGAGCCCTCCCTGCAGAAGCTCCCGACAGCCCACTCGACCCCGGACAGCCATTGGCCGGACTTGGGTCCCTTGCCAGTGACTCCCACCTTAAAACTGTGACAAAAGAGTTAGTATGTCCTTACTACGATAAAAAAGTAATTATGTGAGGGGATGGCCATGCTAATTAGCTTCATTGTGATGATCATTTTACGATGTATACTATATCAAAACATCATGTGTACACCTTAAATATATACAAAATCTATTTGTCAATTATACCTCAATAAAGCTGAAAAAAAGAGTTGGTATGATGGGACTTCCTTTCTGGTTTAAACTAGGTTTTATTCATCTCACTTTCTCTCTCTTTCCCCACCCCCTCCTTATTCCAAAATCTTATGGGTTTCTCAAACTTATTATAAAAGCAATACATGATTATTGTGAACACAAAACAAAACAAAAGTAATATACAAATCTATGACTTAGGTTTTGGGGAAAAAAAGCCTCAAATTTCAATAGTGAGTATTTTTCAATGGGAACAGATTTATGTCACACTGCTATAAAAATTTTTGTGGTTGATGAAAAGTGACACTGTCTACTTCACTCATCTCCATCATCACTGGACTCCTGAAGCCGTTTGAGTTTGCAACCCCTCCTGTGCGCTCAGTCCGCATCCTTGAACTAGTTAGTCCCTTCATTGGGGTGGGGAAAATTCCAGCTAACATTAATTGGTGCTTGATATGAATTAAGTGACTTTACATGTACCCAGAGAGAAAGGCACTATTCTCCTTATTTTCCAGATAAGGTCATGAGGAGTTGAAGCTCAAGGTTATGTAGCCTGCTCAAGGTCAATGCTAGTGAACATAGGAAGTAGAGTGAAATGCAGAAATCTAATTCTGCAACCCTGTGCATTTCACCCTAGACTGTACCTAAAGAGACTCACGCCAGCCTTACAATGACTCCGAAGACTGGTTCAGCAGAGGGCTGAATGTGCAGGCAAACCTGACTTCACATGACCATGTACAGAGCAACGACCTGCCTGAAGAGCTTGAGCTTTGCAGAGGGATTCTCAGCTCCATATGGAATAAGTCCTGAATGGGAGGCTTTCAGGTTGTGTGACAAGCCAAGGGAAAGGTAGTGGGGTTGGGGGGTTGGTGGGGCGGAACGCTGTGGGAGGCAATGGAAAAGCAAAGTCTCTTTAGCACCCTCCAAGTTGATTATTTCTGTTTTTATGAAATTCGTTTCCTTTCCTACCTCCCTCCTCTCTCCCTCCCTCTCTCCCTCCCTCCCTCCCTTCCTTTCTTTCTTCCTTTTCAATCTCCCCCTTTCTTTTTCCATCCAACTGAAACCTGTGGGAAATGGCTGGTATCCTCCTGAGCTGAAACCTTTTAAAAATTTTTTAATCTGATTTCAGAGAGGCGTGCGTTGATCCCTCCATTGTCTATGATGGAATAAAATCTCAGACCCGTAATTATCTCTTCTCCTGGCAGGCCTTAAGATGAAACAGACAGGAAGACCTGAGCGGATTCTTCTCAGATGCTACCTCTTAGCACTGGGCTTTGCGAGCCTGTTATTTGGGGCGCTGCAGAAGGCAAGGCCCTATCCCGCCAGGGATCAATGGGAAAATAAGCAGTTGCTGGTGAATAGACTGCGGTCTCCTGCAGTTGTCAGGCCTCCTTGGTAATGGCTATTTATCCCCACTTAATTGCTACCTGGGCTCCCCCTCATTCTGTGATGGCTGGCACTTCCCACCACCGCCACCCTGGGCAAACGCAGGGCAGCCTGCAGAGGTGCGGCATGCCTGCCCGCTGGCCCCTTCACAGAGGCTGGGGGATGCCCGTGGTGACCTCAGCAAGGTTGATAGTGGTGACATCACCACTTACTGACTCTCTACTGAGTGATGCCACCCTGATCGCCAATGCCTGGTGACAGCTGTGCTGTCCCAGGGCTGGATCTGGAGCCTGTGATGCTGAGTGCCCATGTAGGCCTGCCTGAGTGATAGCACTTCTCTTTGGTGACAAACAGTTTGAAGCTGAAAAGATACTTGTGTTCCTGGAGAGCAGAACAGCCCAGGGAACCGCAGAGAAAGGGGACCTAAGCCCACCTATGCCTGCATCTCTTGCTATGTGATATGATAAATGGGTACCCTAAAAAAAAAAAAAATAGAACACATTAGTACATAAGCAAAAATCCCGTACAAAATATTGCAAACCAAATCAAGTGTTATATAATAAGCACATTATAGCATGAACAAATTTGGCAAATGTATACTAGGTTGAACATGGAAAATCAAATGCTGTACTTTACAATTTAAACCAGTTTCAATAAAAAACTTAACATTCAAAAATAGTCTGGGTTCACTTAGCTACACAAGAATGTGACTTGCCATCTTACTTTTGGGGATCACTCTTACCTGGTCTGGGTTAGGCAAGTTTCACTGTTGCTCCCATTTAGTTTGAGTGGGTGATCTGCCTGGAGTCCAAGGCTGGGAAGATTGTGAGATCCTCTCTGGGCTTGGCAGGAAAGAAGGCCAAGATCTCTGGGTGAGCTGTGCCAGGACATCATGGGGGCAGGAAATGGGGCCGGGGCCCTGTCTCTGCTGTCCCTGCTCTTTGGGAGAGTCACCTTCTCTGAAATCTGCACACCAGAAAGTGAAGTCCTAAAAACAGACTTTTTACCTTCATTTGTCAGACTGTTTTTTGGGAAATATTTCTTTTTTATCTAACTTAAAGGTGATACCATTTTTTAATTCTAAAAACTAGAAGAGGCTGAAAACAAGTCCTCATCGTCTTTCGATTGATTGACTCCATTTATGTGGCACGTGTTAGCTATGTGTGAACGTTTGATGCTCCGTCTGAATCAAAACCAGTCCGTCTTTTAGAACCTTGTTTTGATTTAAAGGGATTAAATAAAAATGATCCATCTCAGGAGTAAGTAGGAACTCTATTGCAAAACTGTGTACCCGAATTCCTGATAAAAAGAGTTTTTTTCCCTCAAAGAAAGTCCTTTATGAAAGCTTTAGCCCTTAGGTAAAAAGAGCTTCAGTTATTCAGTATTCCCCTCTAATTCAATAAATATATTTTCCTGCTTATCAGGTATAAGGAACTATGCTCAGTCCTATAAGAAATAAAACTTTAAAAGTCTAAGGCATAACAAATGCCAAGACCATCCAATGGGGAAATAATCTTTTCAACTAATGGTGCTGAAACACCTGGATATCCACATGCAAATGAGTGAATCTGGACCCCTATCTCATACCATATACAAAAACTAACTCAAAATGGATCAAAGACTTAAATGTAAAAGCTAAAAACTATGAAACTCTTAGAAGAAAGCATAGGTATAAATATTCATGACCTTGGGTTAGGCAATGATTTCTTTGATATGACATTAAATGCATAATCAACAAAAGAAAAAATAGATAAGTTGGCCTTCATCACAATTTGAGACTTTTGTGCCTCAAAGACCATCATCAAGAAAAGACAATACACAGAATGGGAGAAAATATTTGTACATTATTTGATATATTTGATATAGTATCCAGAATATATAAAGAACAATTACACCTTACCAACAAAAGGACAATGCTAGTCTGACAAAGGCGAGGCAGAAAAAAAAAATCATAATTTTAGAAGATTTGAATAGATATTTCTTCAAAGCAAATACATAAATGTCCAATAAGCATATGAAAAACACCCAGCATTACTAGTCAGTCATTGGGGAAATGCAAATCAAAACTGCAATGAGATGCTACTCCACATCTACTAGGATAGCTGTCATGAAACAGATAGAAAATAACAAGTGTAGACAAGGAAAAATCGGAACCCTCATACATTGCTGGTGGGAATGTAAAATGGTGAAGCCACTTACATTATTTTTTTTTTTTTTTTTTTTTTGAGACAGAGTCTCACTCTGTTGCCCGGGCTAGAGTGCCGTGGTGTCAGCTTAGCTCACAGCAACCTCAAACTCCTGGGCTCAAGCGATCCTCTTGCCTCAGCCTCCCAAGTAGCTGGGACTACAGGCATGCGCCACCATGCCCGGCTAATTTTTTCTATATATTTTTAGTTGGTCAATTAATGTCTTTCTATTTTTAGTAGAGACGGAGTCTCGCTCTTGCTCAGGCTAGTTTCGAACTCCTGACCTTGAGCAATCCACCCGCCTCAGCCTCCCAAAGTGCTAGGATTACAGGCGTGAGCCACCGCGCCTGGCCGCCACTTACATTCTTAAAAAAGTATGACAGTGCCTCAAAGGTAAACATAGAATTGACCTAGAAATTCTACTCTTAGTTCAAGAGAACTGAAAATGTTATGTCCACACAAAATCAAAACCTTTTTTTTTTTTGGAGACAGAGTCTCATTCTGTTGCCTGGACAAGAGTGCTGTGGCATCAGCCTAGCTCACAGCAACCTCAAGCTCCTGGGCTCAAGCAATCCTTCTGCCTCAGCCTGCCAAGTAGCTGGGACTACAGGCATGTGCCACCATGCCGGGCTAATTTTTTCTATATGTATTTTTAGTTGGCCAGCTAATTTCTTTCTATTTTTAGTAGAGACGGGATCTTGCTCCTTGCTCAGGCTGGTCTCAAACTCCTGAGCTCAAACAATCTACCCACCTCAGCCTCCAAGAGTGCTAGGGTTACAGGGGTCAGCCACCATACCCGGCCCTCACACAAAAACTTGAACATGAAAATTCATTGCAGCATTATTTATAGTAGCCAAAAAGTAGAAATAATCCAAATGTCCCATCAACAATGAATGGATAAATAAAATGTAATACAGGTTGAACATCACAAATCCAAAAATCTGAACTCCAAAATGCTCCAAATCTAAAACTTTTGAGCACCAACATGACACTCAAAGGAAATGTTGATTCTAGCATTTCAGATTTTGGATTTTTGAATTTCAGATACTCAGCCGGTAAGTATAATGCAAATATTCCAAAATTGAAAAAAATCCAAAATTTGAAACACTTCTGGTCCTGAGCATTTTGAGTAAGGGATATGCTCAACCTGTATATCCGTACGATGGAGTATTATGGAGCTACGAAAAGGAATTTGGTGCTGATACATACTACAACATGGATGAGCCTTGAAAACATTACGCTGAGTGAAAGAAGACTGGCATAAAAGGCCACACAATGTCTGACTCCATTTACAAGAAATGTCCAGAATAGGCAAATTCACAGAGGCAGAAAGGAAAGTGGATTAGTGACTGCCAGGAGCTAGGATGAGGAACAAATGGAGAGTGACTGCTAATGGGTACAAGGTTTCTTTCTGGGGTGATGAAAATGCTCTGGATTTAGATGTGATGATGACTGCACAACTATATGACTATACTAAAAGCCACCAAATAATACGCTTTAAAAGCGTGGATTTTATGGCATGTGAATTATATACCAATTTTTTTTTTTTTTTTTTGAGACAGGGTCTTGCTCTGTTGCTTAGGCTGGAGTGCGGTGGCGTGTTCATAGCCCACTGCAACTTCAAACTCCTGAGCTCAAGTGATCCTCCTGCCTCAGCCTCCTGAGTAGCTGGGACTGCAGTTACGTGTCACGACACCTGGCTAATTTTCTATTTTTTGCTCTTGCTTAGGCTGATCTCAAACTCCTGGCCAAAAGCAATCCTCCTGCCTCAGCCTCCCAAACACATTAATTCTTTTTTAAAAAGTCTGAGGCACAGTCCTGGCTCTCTAATAACTGACAGTCTTCAGTATTCAAACATTCCTCTTCAATACCGTCTAATTATCAATACTTTGCTTTTATTTTGTGAAGTGGCCACAAATCACATTATTTTTGATGAATTGATTCATAACTTCCTAATAGAGAAAAATATAAATAAATCCAGAAAATAATTTGCATTAATTTTCAGATTTTAAGTAGTGAGAATGGAGCATTTTATAATAAATTTTTTTAAAGCAACAAAGAAAATAATAGCCATATCAGTAGACTTGGAGACACTTCCATTTAATGATGTTCGGAGTGACTTTTAAGATTCAAGCATGACACAAAGGCACTCATGTTTTTATTGTGCATTCATTTCTTCATCTCTCAAACCTCTATTGGTTATTGGTATGTGCTGGGCCCTGGGTAGAGGCTCTGAGTTCCTGTAAGGTGTTTCCTCGAGAAACTCAGTGTCTCAGGTGAGAGATAAACCTGCGACCGAATCCTTGTAGTGCTGATAATACTGCACTAGAAGGGCCATCACAGAGCAGTGTTCCAGGTCCAACAATGACCTGCTCCGTGGTGCAATTGTTCTTGCACACAGGTACACTCACGGGGCCCAGAATCAGCTCAGCATTCGACTGCATTTTCTCTCCTACCACCAGCATTTCCTCCAGGTATATATTATTACAAAAATCATCAAATGACAGCACAATCTTGACCTCTACAATGTATTGAAAAAATACAAGTAGGCGGGAATAGTGGTGCACATCTATAGTACCACCTACTTGGGAGGTTGAGGTGGGTGGATCACTTGAGCCCAGGAGTTTGAGGTTGCAGCATGCTATGATCATACCTGTGAATAGCCATTGCACTCCAGCCTGGGCAACCATGTCTGTAAAATAAAATATATATAAATGTATATATTTTTAATTTTAAACAAATTGCCAACATATAAAAATTCAAATAAAAATCAATATATCCGGGTTTTTTTGTCAGTGCTGCACCTATGTACTAATATATAACTCTCAGCTGGAGTGGAAGAGTGGTTGCTCTTACTCACCAGGTGCAAAAATAAGCAAAAACTTCTGTAACTGGCTAGGATTGATGAGCTGGGTGACAGGCTCAAGGTGCTTCATTATACTAGTTCGTGTATATCTTTAGGTGTCTATAATAAAAAGTTAAAAGCAAACACAATGTGTAGTATGCATTTTCTAATTGGCCACAGTCCTCACCCTGCTCCATTGTCACTGAGGCAGAAGGTATGTTAGTTACCATTCACTGGGATTGAGCTACTGTTTTTCATAGTAGTGTTAAAAGGCCACTGAAATGTTTTTCACCTCTTACCTGTTCACCTCATTTTCCTTTTCTGTGCCAGGCTTTTGTCAGTGTTTGAGTACACTGTCTCTGAAAGAAACCTTAAGCAGAGGGAACAGCCTCATAGCCCAAATGGCCAAACCCTGCCCACAGATGTGTTTTGTTTGGCTCAAAGAATATTTTCCTTAATAGGAATGCCATAGATGGGTGTCAACTGCCAGTTCCCCAGACCTCACCTCCCACCACCTTATCATCTGGCCCAGTGTACATTTTATGTTCCTTACCTTGCCCTTGTAGAAATCTGAATTTTAGACTCTGAAGAGGGACAGTGATTGTATTCAATATTTCTTTCTTTCTTTTTTTCTTTTCTTTTTTTTTTTTTTTAAAGACAGAGACTCGCTCTGTTGCCCAGGCTGGAGTGCAGCGATGCTATCACAGCTCATTGCACCCTCAAACTTCTGGACTCAAGCAATCCCTCTGCCTCAGCCTCCCAAGTGGCTGACACTACAGGTGCGTGCCACCATGCCTGTATATTCAATATTTCTACTGGCAACTAGATGAATGCTGCTAATCTTTGAGAGTCTTGGAAGTTCTTTCTGCCCATAAACCCCTTCCATTTAGGAGTTCTGGAAGTTGGGGAGTTTAAAACAGTTCTTAGCCGGGCACGGTGGCTCACGCCTATAATCCTAGCACTCTGGGAGGCCGAGGCAGGTGGATCGCTCAAGGTCAGGAGTTCGAAACCAGCCTGAGCAAGAGTGAGACTCCATCTCTACTAAAAATAGAAAGAAATTAATTGGCCAACTAAAAATATACAGAAAAAATTAGCTGGGTATGGTGGCGCATGCCTGCAGTCCCAGCTACTTGGGAGGCTGAGGCAGAAGGATTGCTTGAGCCAAGGAGTTTGAGGTTGCCGTGAGCTAGGCTGACGCCACGGCACTCTAGCCCAGGCAACAGAGTGAGACTCTGTCTCAAAAAAAAAAAAACAAAAAAACCCAGTTCTTTACCTTTTCTACCTTTTGATTAAATGATTGTGTTATTCCTAATATTGTCATTATCACCATCTCCATCTCTGACTATCTCTGATTATTATTAAATGTTCAACAAAAGTAGGTGAAAATGTGAGACTAACTCAATCTGTGACCAAATATAGTTTATATTCAAGGAAATACAGTCTATGATCACACTGAAGAATACAAATCTCCCACGTAGAGGAAAAAAAAAATGCAACCCCAAAAGGTTTAAGGCATCGTTATATCTCTATTAGGCTGGTTACGAAAATTAAAAGGGTAATATTCTGAGATTATGAAGAAACAGGTTTACTTACACATAACTTGGTAGCTGCAAACTGGTTGGATCTTTCAGGTAAGTAATGTGCAGATGTCACAAAAGATGTGTCGAGATAATTCCATTTGGGAAATATAGCCCCAAGGAAATTCCCAAAAATGAAGTGTACAAAAGTATTCCTACTAGTGCCATTTATAAGAGAGAAAGATGTAAACAAACCCCAATGTCAAAAATAAGCAATAGACTAAGAAAACTTTCATGTATTAACAAAATAACAAACTATACATTTTTCAAATGACAATTACATAAATTACGGTCAATGTATCATGAGCAGGTGGGAGATAAAGATAAACAGGAAAAAAAATGAAACAGAGAATAGGTACATGCTCATTTCATATGAACAAAAACTAAGAATAATCATTGGAAAAGATCAAAAGAGAATATACAAAAGTTCAAAGAGTGGTAGTTTCTGGCCTGAAATAGGAGTCAGACACCTAATTCTGGTCCTGGTGTCCCTCCTCTAGATTCATGTGATATTGGGGAAGCCACTTTCCTCCCAGGACCATCTGGGAAGTGAGAGTTTGGATTGGACTGGAGGGTACTACCCCTGTAGGACACTGTGGAAATGTATGAGGCTATTTTTGCTTGTCCATGATTGGGGCATGTAGGGATTGTAGATGCTAGAGGTTTGCAGCATGTAGGATATTTTTGCTCCTTGAAGGTTTCATGATTTTGTGACATTCCTCTGGACATTAACACAGAACATGAAAAACCTGCTACCAATTGTCTGAGCCTAGAATCTAATCCTTAACTGCACATAAATGGTTTAAATATATGCACTGAAATCTCTAGGAATGCAACTGCATTGTGAATCAAAAGAAGGTTGTACTTTATTTATTCCAAACTTTACCAAGAAATTTATCACCATTTTGGAAAATTACATCACTACTCATGAGTTTTAATTAAATTCCCAAGTTCCATGCTGGTATCAGTCTTTGCTTATAACTGTCATATTCACGTTACTCTAGGTATGGTTTCAAGCATCTGATTACTTCATTACTCTTCCAGAGTAACACTTGAAGTGTTACTATGCTGCAAGATAAGCAGCTTGCATCAGAATGTATCTATCAACATCTTGTTTTTTTCTAAGAAAGTCTTGCTATGAAAAAAAATGTCAACTAAACAGTGTGCTTAGTGATGTAGTTGAGTTTTATTCTAGTATAAGTATTTTTTATCTCATTGCAGATCGGTAACAACTTATTTTATGTTTATAGCATACTGATCTTTTTATAGTCATGTATATTAATAGGCTTTATTATCAATTATTTCATTTTAGAAAAGGAAAGGGGACATAAAAAATATTAGTTCTGAAAAAAGGAAAATTGGGTCTAACAGGTTTGGAGATCACTGGATGGATCAAAGGATTGCCAAGGGCAGGGGCAGGGCAGGGTAGGGTGAGGGGCCTTAGTTTGCCCACAGCATCATCAGCTGCCACACCCAGTTCTCAGATAAGGACAACTGAGAAATCTCAATCTCGCACGAAGTGAGTGCTGGTCAGTCCCCACTTTGGGATACCCCTTTCAATGAGATCACAGCCCATGAGCCTCACCTATGTAGAAAGTCTGGGGCTTTGAAGTCTGACCCTGCTAATGAAGTCTAAGGTCTTTTTCAGGCTTTTTATTTTCCGTCTTCTTTCTGCATTTTTCAAGCTTTGCAACTCTGGCTTGATCCATCAGTATAGCTGCCTGAGTCCCAGAAAACATTGGTGCTGCTCTATGGAGGGAGCAATTCAGTGCTTTCCCTGCTCCTAAAACGGGGATAATTGCCTCCATCGGTGCTCTGTCCCCTATATGTGTACTGGAAAATTGATGAGAGCAAACTTTCCTTACTCCACAGTCAGTGCAGTTCAGTCGAGCAAGAGTTAAAGCAGGCTTCCTGTCTCTGCTGGGGAGCCAGGCTGGACGGGGCTCCTCCTGAACTGGGCGCAGATGCCGCCATGCTTTGTTGACTACAATCTCCCACACCAAGGAGGCTTTGACTAGGTTTGACATAATCAGCTCACAGCCTCTGCCTGCACTCTTTCACAAACAGACCATTTTCACATCTTTTTCATGGAATCCGACAAGCGGAAAAATAATTAATGTTACCTCAGCCCAACAATGACCCTGGCTCTGATTCAAAAAGAAGGCATGTTGCATAAACTGCCCTTTAATTGAGGGTTGGGGGCAGACCCCACATACTCCTGTATCGGTTCTGCCTCCCTGGCCAAGGATGATTAAGGCTTTCCTAAGACTGAGGACCCATGGTCACTGAGTACTACTCAGTTTCAGGTTCAAAGAGCTTCCGTGAAAGAATTCTGTTCATGGTAGTTAGCAAGCACAGACCTGTGGTGCCTGTCAGAGAATTCCAGACGGTACTGTTGGTTGTTCCCATTTTACTGATAAAGACAAAGTGACTTCCTCTTTGTGGAATACACAAAATTAGAACCCACAACTACTTTTTAGTATGTTTCTTTTCTTTCTTTTGAAAAAGAAAAGACAACTATTTTTTTATTACAGAAGTCTTTGTGGCCACCTATACTGCTGTTGTGAACATGAAATGGTACAGCCACTTTGGAAAATAATCTGGAAGTTTCTCAAATGGTTAAACGTGGACTTACCATTTGACCTGGTAGTTTCACTTGTAGGTACATACTCAAGAGAAATGAAAATATATGTTTGTTCCTTCTCCATACGAAAAAGAGAAAAAGAGATTAGATTAGATTCACATACAAATATAAATTTGTATGTGAATGTTCATAGCAACATTATTCATAATAGCCAGAAACATGGAAACAACCCAAATGTTCATCAATTGATGAATAAATAAAGTGTGGTATATCCACATAATAAAATAGTATTTGATCATAAAAAGAAATAAAGTACTGATACAAGTTATAACATGGATGGATCTTGAAAACATTATGCTAAGAAGCCAGTCCCACTCACACATACACATACATGCACACCACATATTATTTTATTTATATGAAATATCCAGAATGGGCAATATAGAGAGACAGAAAGTACATTAGTGGTTGCTTAGGGTTGGAGAGGATGGAGAGTTTGGGGTAGGAACTAAGAGGTGTGAGGTTTATTTTTTATTTATTTATTTTTGAGACAGAGTCGCATTCTCTTGCCCAGGCTAGAGTGCCATGGCATCAGCCTAGCTCACAGTAACCTCAAACTCCTGGGCTCAAGCAAACCTTCTGCCTCAGCCTCCCGAGTAGCTGGGAATACTGGCATGCACCACCATGCCCAGCTAATTTTTTATATATATTTTTAATTGGCCAATTAATTTGTTTCTATTTTTAGTAGAGACAGGGTCTCGCTCTTGCTCAGGCTGGTTTCGAACTCCTGACCTTCAGCGATCCACCAGCCTCGGCCTCCCAGAGTGCTAGGATTACAGGCGTGAGCCACCACGCCAGGCCAGGGGTGATGGGATCCTGATTATGACTGCCCCAAGTCCATGCTTACCTGCTGATTATAAAAGTAGCACATGGTCATTATAGAAAAATATCACATGTGCTTGTACATGTGTGCATCAAAAATATATAAAGCAAAAAACAGGCTGATCTGAGATGTTAGATCAAGGTGGCAAGTAAGAATATACCTCTTAAACTCTCCAACCCTCAATTCCTTAAAAATGACAGAAAAATGGCTTCAATAAAGAATGTTTATCATAGCAAATAAGAACAGATGCCACCAGCAGAACAGAAATCATGAAGAATTTCTATTTTTTTTTCTTTTTTTTCCTCCACTCTATGGTGTAAATCATGAAGAATTTCTAGAAGACAGGATGTAGAAAGGAAACGAATGAATGACAGGAGAAACTCCAAACACACTCAAGCAAACAACAATAACAAAAACCTCCAGGTGAGGAAAAACATCCAAGGAAATCCAAAGAAAATCCAAGGAAACATCAAACTCCAAAGCCAAATGACAGATTCACAGTCTCTCGTCTGCAATTCTTAAATCCAAAAAGCTCTCAAAGCAGAAAGTTTTTTATTTTTTCTTTTAATTTCAGAATATTACAAGGGTACAAATGTTTTGGCTACATGAATTGCTTTTGTACAATTTGAGTCAAAGTTATAAGTGTGCCCATTACCTAGATAGTGAGCATTGTTTCCATTAGGTGTGATTTTACCCATCCCCTCCAAACTGCTTGATTTCCGTTGAGTTTTATTTCCATATATGCACGTGAGTATTGATTGATTACTTCCACTTTAATAGTGAGTACATGTGGTGTTTGTTTTTCCATTCTTGCCATACTTCACTTAGGAGAATGGTTTCCAGTTCCATCCAGGTTGTTACAGAAGGTATTAGTTCATCATTTTTTTTTTATGGCTGAGTAGTACTCCATGATATATATGCCACATTTTATTAATCCACTCATGAATTGATGGGCAATCAACTTGGGTTGATTCTACATCTTTACAGTTGTGAATTGTGCTGCAATAAACATTCAAATGCAAGTGTCTTTTTGATCGGCCGGGCGCAGTGGTTCACGCCTGTAATCCTAGCACTCTGGGAGGCCGAGGCGGGCAGATCACTCAAGGTCAGGAGTTCGAAACTAGCCTGAGCAAGAGCGAGACCTCGTCTCTACTATAAATAGAAAGAAATTAATTGGCCAACTAAAAGTATACAGAAAAATTAGCCGGGCATGGTGGCGCATGCCTGTAGTCCCAGCTACTCCGGAGGCTGAGGCAGAAGGATTGCTTGAGCCCAGGAGTGTGAGGTTGCTGTGAGCTAGGCTGACGCCACGGCACTCTAGCCTGGGCAAGAGAATGCGACTCTGTCTCAAAAAAAAAAAAAAAAGTGTCTTTTTGATAAAATGGCTTTTTTTCCTTTGGGTAAATACCCAATAGTGGGATTGCTGGATCAAATGGTAGGTCTACTTTTAGTTCTTTGAAGAATCTCCATACTATTTTCCATGGAGGTTGTACTAGTTTGCAGTTGTAACAACAGTGTGTAAGTATTCCTTTCTCTCCACATCCACACCAGCATCTGTTGTTTTGGGACTTTTGCTAAAAGCCATTCTCACTGGAGTTATGTGATATCTCATTGTGGTGTTTTTTTTTTTTAGACAGAGTCTCACTTTGTTGCCTGGGCTAGAGTGCCGTGGCGTTAGCCTAGCTCACAGCAACCTCAAACTCCTGGGGTTAAGCGATCCTTCTGCTTCAGCCTCCCAAGTAGCTGGGACTACAGGCATGCGTCACCATGCCCAGCTAATTTTTCTATATATATTTAGTTTGCCAATTAATTTCTTTCTATTATTAGTAGAGACGGGGTCTCACTCTTGCTCAGGCTGGTTTCGAACTCCTGACCTTGAGCAATCCACCCACCTCGGCCTCCCAGAGTGCTAGGATTACAGGTGTGAGCCACCGCTCCTGGCC
>CAUYRT010057631.1:0-55259 GCA_963574885.1 Lepilemur ruficaudatus
CTGCACAATGCAAAAACTCTATAAAATAAAATCAAAGAAAAATACTTTGGGAAAGGCTATTTAGCTGTGATAGAGAGAAAGACAGATGGATAGGCAGACAGAGATGATTGATAGGTAGGAAGGAAGGAAGGAAGGAAGGAAGGAAGGAAGGAAGGAAGTTGGGTGGGAAGGAAGGAAGGGAAAGAGAGAGAGAAAGAGAGAGAAAGGAAGAAAGAAAAAGAAAGAAAGAAAGGAAGGAAGGAAGGAAGGAAGGAGGGAGGGAGGAGGGAAGGAGGAGAGAAGAGAGGAGAGGAGAGGAGAGGAGAGGAGAGGAGAGGAGAGGAGAGGAGAGGAGAGGAGAGGGGAGGGGAGGGGAGGGGAGGGGAGGAGAGGAGAGGAGAGAAGAGAAGAGAAGAGAAGAGAAGAGAAGAGAAGAGAAGAGAAGAGAAGAGAAGGAGAAAGAGAGAAAGAGAGAAAGAAATGACTTGGAGTCCTGATCATGAGAAGATACATCTTGAATTCCCCGGGTCAGATGGATTAAATTTTAAAGAAATAAGTGAAGCTTCTTCTGAGTCAATAAAAATTATTGAACTATAATTTTTTTAAGTTCAGGCAAACTGAAAATGGAAAACCGTTTTCTTAAGATATCTAACTATAATAGAAGCATTTAACCCGGCAAAGAAAAAAGTTAGTTGTGGTTATGAAGTTCAATATTGCTAAAGACCATATTCATCAGAATTGCATGGGGGAACTTTTAAAAATTAGAATTACGTAGGATTGATCCCCGAGATTCTGACCTAGAAAGTCTTGAGTACAGACCCAGAAACTATTATTAAAAAGCTCTTCATTAGTTAAGGTAAGGTAAGCTGTATGAACAGAGTCCAAAGTGTCAGTAAATTAACACAATAGAAATTAATTTCTTGCTTCTAAGACAGTTCAGGGTGAAGTTGATAAGAGGCTCCTCTTCCTGGAGTCATTCAGTAGCCCAGACTCGTCATCTGTGGCTCTTTCTAATCAGTGAAGTTATCTATCTGAAGCAGAGATCAACTCTGTTCAGCATTTCTCAAAGCTGGGTAATATAGAGGCTTCTTTAAAGAAAAATACTTTTCACTAAGCCACAAGAATATATCCACGGTTCCCTGGTGGTCAGACTCCAATTTGAGGAATACACCCCTAGTCAAATAACTCAGATCAAAATGTGTCTCTGCATGCCTCATCTTCTTGGTTTCTCCATCACTTTTCAACTTTCCCAATTTCAAAGCTCATCCCCCACCAGCTTGCCACACTTACACACTTTTTGTGCTGTCTTCCCCAATGCGCATCTCAGGACATGCTCCCCTCCATCTGACTTCCCCGATCCCAGCCAACTTTCCCTCTTGGGCCTTGTTCTAGTTTAATGAACTTTACTGACCTGATAAACTGCTCCGGGCCTGGCTCCCATGTGGTCAACTCTCAATAGTCAGTGTCCTCACCTCTGTAGTTTCCCTCCTTCTGTGTTCTTGGGCTAGACCTGCAGTCCCCATCCCCCAGGACTGCGGACCAGTACCGGTCCGTGGTCTGTTAGGAACTGGGCCACATGCCACTAGGTGAACAGTGGGTAAGCAGGCGAGGCAGCAAAGCTTCATCTGTATTTACAGCTGCTCCCCATTGCTTTCATCACTGCCTGAGCTCCGTCTCCCCCCACGACCCCATCCATGGAAAAATTATCTTCCATGAAACCAGTCCCTGTTGCTAAAAAGGTTGGGGACTGCTGGGCTAGACCACATATAAGGGACATGAGTGGAAAAGGACATTCAGGGTAACTTCCATGTACCAGACCTCAAGGAATCATTTCATTTATTATCCTTGTGCCCCTGGGAAATCACTAGAGCATTGCAGCTTCCTTTTCCTCCTCTACAAATTTGGAATAGCAACAATTTCCCAGGTTCGTAGAGTAGTCACTGTTTATCTAGTTCCTTACTATGTTCCTGGTTCTCTGTCAAGGATTAGATGTATTATCTCATTTAATCGTCACAACATTGCTGTGAGTTTTGTGTTTAGGGAAAACTGAGGCCAAAAAGGTTAAGTAAGTGGCTCAATCAATTTGGGTGTAGTCCCTGAATCTTCAGAATTTTCCAGTGATATTGACTCAGTTGGTTCACTTGTTTCCTAAAGTACAGTAACAACAGAAAACTGTCTTGACTAGAGGCACATAAAAAATTAACACCATAGTCTCTTCGTGCACTCAGTTTAGCAGCACTTATGTGGTGGTTCTTTGCCACACCAGGGTGCTTTGCAGAGTCATAAAACATATACTTCATCTTGACCTAGTTTAATCAAACTGTGGCTTGCGGTTCAATTATTCAACAATTGATTACTAAGAATTTAAATAGTTTTTAACAACCACTATCAATGCAGTCTTTCTTTTGTGGTCTCTCGCAGAAACTAATGTTGCTATTTCTCACCATCATGTGTATATACTATATCTTCTCCCAAATAAGCCGAAAATGCAAAGGGAGCTACATTCCTACAGACATCATATTTCAAATGGTGTGGATTTAAAGAAGGATCATGGAATGAATCTTGACACCAGCTAATTCATGCTCCAAACATCATCTCTTATGTTTATTACCTGCAGTTTACTGGTAATAGCACTGGAGCCTTGATTTTGCTCAATAGTATTAGCCTATATTGCTTACTTTCCACTTAATGAGCAAACTCAAGCGGAGAGAAAAGCAGACAACCTAGGAGGGCTGGTGTCGAGAGTACAGTCAGACCACAGCATGCTGGGACCCACTGATCGTGATTCTCCCCATAGCTAGCACCACGGAGCTGAAGCTAGAGGATGAGGAAGGACCAAAATCCACGTTACTGGGGTCTCACAGAGGCAGCCCCACCTTATGAGAGCCAAGAATCAGCCGTGCTCTGCTGAGCACTCCTGCTCAGCCTACAAGAAGGAGGCATTTCTAATAGAGAAAGACCAGAGAGCACAGAAAAGATTCTCCAACAGATTCCATTGCAAGAATGAGCTCTTGCCTTCCAGTTTCCTGTTTAGGTTTCATAGGCCTCCTCCAGCTACCCTGGAATGTTAGAATAAGAAATCTGCTTTGGTTTTGAAAAGGTTTGATGTTCCTTTACGTGGGGGTGTTAAATTCATTACAAGTTGGGGGGGAAACAAGCCAGCCTCCTGCGCTCAGTAATGTAGTGTGGAAATGTAGCACATCCTACTCTGACATTTCTTTTCTGCCTCCCTTAGCCTAGCCACTAGACCGTGGTTTGCAGGTTGTTTTGTTTTTTCTTTCTTTCTAATTGGTTTTACTCTACATGCCAAGTATCTAAATCACTTTACCCAAGAATCTAATATTTTTGAAGTAATAGGGGAAGCTAGTATCGGCCTCCTGCCAGAACTGGATAGATGAGTTTGCAAATGTTCCACCTTCATGCTCTGCACCATGGGAGGCCCTCTCCTGTCCCACTTGCACTCAGGGGTTTACTCTGAGTTCTGTCTGTGACAGCCACTGGCCCAGGAAAGGAAAGGAGTAAATGCAGATGCATTAGCCTCAACAGAGATGCTCCTGTTGAAGGAGGGAAGAGGCTATGCTCAACCACGGGAATGCTGCCTCCACTTCTCCCTAAGATGAAGGGAGGGAAGGAGCAAGAGTGTGCAGTCAGCTTCCTTCTCCTGCACACATTTCAAGGGAAGCCAGGTCAAAGCCACAGCCCTAGCCTGGGCCGGTGGTTGGAGTGGGTGAAGAGCTCGTTTCCTCCAGTCGGTTTAAATTCTGTGAACTCAATTAAATTTAACAAGCCTATGTTTATATATCGCTAACGATACCTATTATCATCACTTCACAGGCACAGCACAGTTCCACCCTGTGGGCACTTTAATTAAGGAAAGACAGCTAACAGCTCATAGCACAGGGTGAGCAGGCCTTTGCCATCACACGAAGAAGGAAAGCCACACGTGTGTTATATAAAAGTCGTGACAGCTTGGCTCTTTCTGGGCTACACCTCCTTTTGGTTTTGTTTTGCTCGCCCTTGGGGATAGAGGAAACATGAGGTGACAAAAGAGGGAGGTTAAATGGCATGGAGCAGAGAAGTGAAAACAAAATGGAAAGGAACTATCAAGGAAGAAAACGGGTAGAACTGGAATGGCCAAGCTCTGTCCAGGATGTCTCAGCTTCCCGGCAACGCAGACGCTTTCACCATTTTGCCTGGGATTTATTCCCTGTGCACAGCTGAGCATGAAATGGCTGTCCTATTTTATTGGGTTGGTTAGTAGCAGGTATTTTTAGCACTGAGACAAACATTTCTGTGCAATTTGGACCTGAGAGCCGGGGCTTAGGATTTGGGATTTATGGAGAAACAGCCCCCGCCCCACTGCTTCCAACATGATAGTAGAGGTGGGGGCTGCACCGCATTGTACCTGCCGCCCGCCTTCCTCTGCAGCAGCTACACAAAGCCGAGCAGGAATTCTCAGAGCCTTCAACAGAGGAATGTGCACTGTTACACTCCAAGACGGGGGTACAGGAGGTCCAATGTCACTAATAGATTTAACCTTTGCATTCCTCCCCTTTATCTTTACCTACCACTCTATTAAAACCTTCTAGAATAGTGTTAGGTAGAGTCCACTTTGAGAAACTCTAAGTAGGATGATTATTTTTATGCGTCCACTTGGCTGAGCCATGATGCCAGGTATTTGGTCAACCATTATTCTAGATGTTTCTGTGAGGGAGTTTTTGGATGAGATATACATTCAAACCAGCAGACGCTGTGTAAAATAGATTGTTCTCCATAACATGGGTGGGCCTCATCCAATCAGTTGGAGCCCTGAATAGAACAAAAGGTTGACCCTCCCCTGAGCAAGAAGGAATTTTGCAGCAGACGTAAGGCTGCAAACCTTCCCCATCAGATGTCGGACTTGCCAACTCTCCACAGTCACACAAGTCAGTTTCTTAAAATAAATTTCTTTACACACACACACACACACCCTATTGGCTCTATTTCTTTGAAGAACTCTAAGACACTAAGCTAATGTAAATGTGGAAAACAGAATGAAGACTATTTCCAGGTGGTCAGACTAATTGTAATTCATGGCAAAAAGAGCAATAGAAACATACACATTTCAAATATACTATACAAACAGACTTTGAGACGAAGGGCAGTTAGAAACCCAGGCACTAAGATCAAATATGAAACACGTCAGAACAAATGTAATGAGTCTTAGTCAAAGCAAAAGCACCAACGTAGGAAGGAAGGGATCAAAATACCAAATGAAAAAGCCCTGGACTCTTACTGAGGCAGTAACAGAGGCGAGCCAGACAGGCACGACGCTTCCAGGTGACAATGCAGGCAGAGGCTTCGGCTCAGGGCTGGATTGTGTGTTCATGTTCTAAAAGTAAAGCCATGGAAAGAGGCACATGAGTTCACATGCTCTGTGTGATAAAGGCAGAAGGAAAATTGCCAACAAGCCACCCCCGAAGCACAGAGCCTTTGGAAGCTTTGGAAGGGAAGTGTGGGAGACGGAGTCCCAGGACACTTGCTAGTCTTTGCACTGAGGGTGAGAAGAGGCATCAGGAGCAAGAATCCCACCTTCTGGGCAGAGGCTTTGCCTTCCTTTCTCTTCACACGTGCTGCTTTGACGCCTCCAGAGTCCTTGTGGCTTCTGTTGGTGATTCCCAAGTGTCCCGAACGCCTCAATTCTCCCTCCCTGTGCCTATGGTCGACCATTACCTCGCACACTGATGACACTTATCTGATTTCAATGCCATGTGGTCTCCTAAAAAGACTTGATGGTTACGATAAAAGCACAGGACATGTACTAAAGAAGAGTCAGAGACCAAAGCCAATAAATAAACGGGAAAGGGAGATTACCTTCTGTTTTAAGAAGAAAGCAATAGAAAGAACAGCAAAGTTTGAAATCAGTTCAACAAGCATTTACCACGGACTTCTTTCCAAATCCAGCTTCACCAGGAGGGGCCAGCAGGTAAGAGGGCTGCCACCTACTAGCTGTAACCTTAGGCCAAGTTACTTCACTGCCTGGTGCCTTTGTTTTCCTATCTGTAAAATGCGAATAGGAGAAAAATTTCCCAGGAGTCGACACAACTTCACATTATTGCCTATTTCTCTCATTCCTAATCTAGTGAAAATTCTTGAAAGAAAAGTTTAGGATAGGGGAAGGAAGTCAACATTTATTATGCACCTACTGTATGCTAACACTCTATAAGTTAACTCATTTAGTTATCATAGACTTGTGAGAAAACATTTTTATCAATTATAATAGACGAAATGGAGTCTTAGTGGCCCCAAGGCTTAGATCAGAAGCTTCAAGTGACCTAAAATCTACTCTTTTGTGAAGCATACCATGGAGTGATGCTCCACAGACAGGACCCCTGGGCTGCCTGCCTCAGAGTCACTCGAAATGCTTATTAAACCGAAGACTCCTGCCCTTGTCCAGACCCATTTAATTACATTCTCTTGATGGTAGTGGTTTTAATAAGCCACCCACCACCGTGATTCCTCTGCACACTCAAGGACTATTGGCGCGCCAGTTAGGAGTTGGGCCTGGTCCTGATTTTGCTGTGTTCTAGATATGTGACCTCAGGCATATCACTTAACCTCTCTGAGTCACTGTACGTCATCCAAAATATAGAGATAACACAACATCATAAGGTTGCTGCAGTGATTAAATAATGAATGCCAAGTGCCAAGTGCAGGGTCTGGCGCATACTAATTGTTATCATTTCCCCCACGTGACAGTAACTTTATTTCCTCTCTGCTTCTCATTCAACTTTACAGTCCATGATATTTGATTTCTGAAGATGAATTAGATGTGGAAGATGAAGGAAAAGGTGCCACAGATTACTCCCAAGGCTCAGGTTTGAGCAGCGGGCTGGATACTGGAGTCATCTGCCAAGAGGAGGCACTGAATCACTCTCTGAGGACAGGGCCAAGATTTTCATATTTCTAGAAATCTCCCAGGTGACTCTGATGGTTGACAAGAGCTAATCTAGAAAGGTGGCATACAGAATAATGATTACATTTAATGATTAATAATTTTATCTTTCTTTGGAGGTAGCTCGCCTTGCTGAAACCTTGTCACTCACTGGCTATGTCACCAGGCAAGTTAGTTTTGTCATCTGTAAAATGGAAATAGCAATAGAGCCTACCTCATAGGGCTATTGTAAGGTGTTAATCTCATAAAATACTTTGATTACTTCCAAGCTGCTATTTTTAGATCAGTCAGTTGAATAAACAGGTGGTTTCACAATTCTAAGCTTGAGCTCTTGTCCTCTCCTTTGCTTGATGTGTTCATCTTCCCTTTTTCCATGTGGTAATTTTCTATTTTCTCTTCAGAGATAGCTTTCCCCTTACAACTTCCTCAAACCACCATCAGCCCCAGCCGATCATCCGGGCCTCTCCCTGCTGGCATGGGCTCACAATTCTCCCCGGGTATTTCCACTACAGAACTGAACAAACTGTGTTAGAGTTTCTTTGTTATTTTTTTGTCTCCTGGACAAGACTTGGAACTTCTGAAGACTGGTGACCTTGTCTTATATAAGTTTATAACCACAAACCTAAGCTGTCGTCATAGCTTGAGGCCTAGAAAGAATTTGTTGGATTTAATTGAATTTCAGTAAATCAAAAGCATGATACCCTCAGGGAACTCATCTCACAATCTAAGACTCTTGCTTAATTAATGTAGCATACAAACGCAGTTACACCAAGCTACACTCAATGTATATAAAAAGTCACCCTAACGCCTATATAGGCCCAATCTTAAGCCTAAACCAGTCATGCCAGACATAACACCTTTCTTATCTTCCTCTCACCTCTGCTTTGCTCTTCCTGAGCAATGTGGGGCCCAGGCCTTTCTGAGGAACAGATGAAGGGGTTTGGAGTGGGTGGGGAGGAAGAGACACTCCTACAACTTTAAAAAACCTCCCTTCACCCCGTAAAGGTGGAGAGAACACATACTGCTGTATGTGCTGTATGAACAAGCGTGCCCAGGTTGCTTTGGGTCCTTTCTAACCACACGGCTTTGCATAGAAGGGCCAAACAACCATAGACAAAGACCAGTGGTATCACAGGCACAGCAAACCATCCTGGAACAACTTTTGTAAGAGGACCCACGGTACTTCCCTGCCCTTGTACGCAAGCAGAGTTTGAACTTTCTCATACTAATGCTTGTGGAGCCTTCAACTCCAGAAAGTGTGCAGGAGGCACTGGTTATGCATTTTAAACTGCAATAATTTGATAAAGGGTTTGAGTCCCTGGGAGAAAAGTTGAAAAGGATTTTCCACTCTATTTTTTAATCTAAAGGCAAACAGGCCTAGCAGGAAGCAGTTTGACATGCATAAAAGGACAGTTTTTGGAGCCCAACAGACTTGAGTCCAAATCCTGTCTTATTGACTCTTTAGTTCTGTGCTCATTAAAGTTAATGATGATGATGATGATGATGATGATAACAATAGCTAACACTTGCATATGCTTACTACATGCTGGGCTCTGTTAAGTGCTTTACATATATTAAGTTATTTTATTCTTAAGAAAAATAGAACCTGTGAGGAAGATACTACCATGGTATTTTACAGTGAAGGCATCTCAGGCACAGAAAGGTATAGTAACTGGTACCAGTTGGAAAACAGCACGGCCAGACTTGAAACCCATGCAGTTGGGCTCCAGACACCCACACTGGTACCTGCTGGCCTTCCCTGCCTCCCACATGCCTCAGGGGCACAATGTCTGACCTTCAGAAACTGAGTTTCCTTGCCTGGAAAGTGGGTATGATGAAGCCTACTGCAGTGGGGCCTGAATGTAAGAAAAACCCTCACCACCAGAGGGGTACCTGGACTAGAGTAGGTGTCTTTAATTTTAACTTGTACATTCATGATGTACTATCAGATTTCTAGGTAAATTCTAATAAAATTCTGCGTTATTTAGAGTGCCCAGGATTCGTGAATGTATGGGTTGACTGAACAAATTGGAAACTTTAAAATTTACATTCTAGGACCTTCAATTGATCCAGAAGGCAGTCTTAGTCTGGGAAAGCCTGCTATCTCAATATTTCTAAGTAAACTATGGCCTTTTTTATAGGACACCAGCCACCAACGGCTATCACACAGCTGGGGCTATCGGTCAAAAGCTATGAGGGCCCAGAAGGAGACCAGTCATTTAGACTTGGAGGGGCCAGTTCACTAAGTCCTTCAAGGATCACAAAGACATGTCCAGAAAGAAAAGAGAGAAGACCAATCTACTCTGCATCATCAGAGCCACCAAGGCACGAGAACGCACACAAGGTAGAAAAGGGTGAGTCCTGGGCAGCAGCAGGGGTGAACGATGCCTGGAAAGCGGGACTGGGAAAAGGTTGCAAAGAGCCTTGAATGTCACCCTGCAGAAAGTGGACTTGATTCTGCGTGCTGTGGGGACACATCGAGAGGTTTTGAAAGACAAGTACGTAATCATACCCGTGCTTTAGTAAGAAAATATGTTTAGTGTTCTGTGTGGATTAAAATGGAGAACACAGGTAATTAGAGAGACTAATTTTGATGTAGAGACTACAAGGGTCTATTTGGTTTTCTTGTATACCAATACATTCAAATATTCACCAAAACGCACCAATATATCAAAATATTGAGGGAAAAGGGCCAAAAGTTATTTGTCACTGGACTAAACGTGAAAATAAATCTTTACAACCTCCAAGGAGGATTAAGCTAAGAATTTGGCATTGTTAGCAAAACGGCCTCATAAAATTTCAGGCATGGAAAGAAATGTAATTGCAGAATTACGCACATATTTCCACTGGAGAACGGAACCTGGGCAGAGCGAGTGAAGTAAACAAAGTGTTGAGTGCGTGAGAACACTTCACCTGACTCTTCACCAAGAAGAAACAACCTTGTTTTCTTTGAATCAACTCTTATTTTCTTACAGAGAAGTTGCGGGTAACTCACCTATTGACGGGACAATGAAAACAGCAACCCAGTAGGAAAACTGGTATTATGTCAAAGGGGCACGTAACTGCACTTTTGGCCCACACCCCCCAAATAGTAAGGTGAGAGCTGTTCAAAGAATCAAGTTTGAGTAATAGAAAAGAGTGCACCACTTCCCCGTCACACACATTTGAGCGAGGGGGTGGGAGGCTGGGGGATTTAATGGGTTGTCCACACTGCTCATTCGTTCTCCCACCAAATACCATTTCTCCAGGGTCGTTCCCAAGCCCCTCCTCCTAAGTGACACATCCCTTTATTGGCCACCTTTCCTCATCTTGGTCTTCCTCAGCAATCGTGTGGGTTGTTAGTCTGTTTTTCTCAAACATGGCCTTTCAACTTCTGTATATATTTTTTATATATACATAGTTTGTTTTCCCAATTTAACTACAAGTATTTTTTAAAATAGAAATATTTGAGTATATTTCTGTAATTTTTTGAACAATAGCAACAGTGATAGCTAAGAGTTTTTTTTAATGCTAACCGTGCATTTGGCATTGTTTCAACAGCTTTACTTGCATTAACTGATTTAATCATTGCAATGACTGCATGAGGTCGATGCTGTTGTTGTCCTTGGTTTATACTTAAGGAAACTGAGACATAAGAAGGCTAATTTCACTTTATTACAGTCACATAGCCAGTACGTGTATGATCTCAGGCAGTCTGACACCAGAGCTATACTTCAGTGTATCCTTTAACATATACTATTTTCCTGAGTTCAAATTCTGAAAGGAAAACAGAGTTGAAAATCAGAGGCGCTAGCTAGAAATGACAGACAAGATTGGGGATAAAGCAAGGTTTGGCTTTAAAAAAAATAGAGAAATAACCTACCCAAGGTATCAGCAAGATTTTGTGGCCCATCACAGCACAAGGACATCTTTGACATCTACACCAAGGAAGACATGGCTTTGGATCCTTAGATGGAATCCACTGCATGGTCTGTATCTTAATGTACTGTCACTGGGATCTGAAGATTAATGAGAGTGAAATAGATACAGTGGTAGTAAGTAGAAGAAACATCCCAAACAGAAAACATACCAACTCTTTACTGAAACTGTGAACTCTCCTACCACTTTCTGGTTAGCTACTGGCTGTGGTTGATGTATGAGACAAGAGAGGAGTGGAGCGACCTCCATGGCCCCAGAGGAGTTCAGAGCACAGAACAGGACATCATAAGATCTGGCACCATTCTTTGATACCAAGCCCCCTGTCAACCACAGAGTAAGTGCCTGTCTTGCTTTGGGTCCTTTAAGTCAGCACAGTACACCCCACTGGCAAGCTGTGAATGCTACAGGTACTGTTTGAGTTTAGCCCTAGTCTTTTAGCTTTGTGCTTTCATTTGGTCTACCATTGCATTTCAACTTCAATTTCTCCAGTATATGCCTCTGCTCTGGCATCTTCTCTCCAGCTTTCAGAATCCCAGGATATTCTCTCTTCTCTAGTTCTATCCCTATGATCACTTGGTTCACATGGCCAACTACCCATATTCTCATGGAGAGGGAATTTGACAATAGGTAACATCACATCAAAGAACAAACTCTAAGCCAACCCACACCCTTACTCATCTCTACTTTTACCTCACCCATAGCATATCATGTACAAGGCTTATTCTGAGCATAGTTGGTGGTACGGAGCTTTTTATACATCTGAGATCTTATTTGGTGGGTGTATGGTAATGACATAAGAAATGTGCCATCAGACCATTGTTCAACAATTTACAAAGATAGCTACACAATTCTTCCAATTCTTGTGCATATGTCTCTTTGCAATGCAACTTTGCCACTCCTCCTATCAAGCCATAGAGTCTATTTCCCCACCTCTTGAATATAGGCTGGCCCTGTGACTTGCCTTCATCACAGAAGGCAAAAGAAAGGACATCATATGACTTCAGAGCATCAGTCATAAAAGGCCTTTCTGCTTTTGCTTCCAGGCTCTTGCTGCCATGAGGACACCATATAATGAAGCCTGGACCAGCCTCCATGAGCTCCCAGCCAACAGGGAGAGTCAACCTCCAACCCGGTGAGTAAGGCCATCCAGCCTCAGTGAGCTTCCAGATGATTGCCACCAGATGAGTGGCCCCAGGCAAGACTAGCAAAAGAATCGCCAGGCTGAGCCCAGCCCAAGTTGCTAAGGCATAGCAATTTAGGAGAAGATAAATTGTTTTTTGAAGCAGATTTTCTTATGAAGAAATAGCTTACTGATAAGAACTCCAAATCCTAATTAAGACAAGAAAACCAATACTTGTTTTATTACCATGATTCAAACATATTTTCTTAATAGTTATCATTAAAGCTTTATATGTCTAACTGCACACCCACTACTACTACTATTAATACTACTACTGCATGCACATGCACATACACATTCTTCAATCTCTCACCTACTTGCTCATGTGCTTTTTAGGGCTTTTCATTTCTCAGTGTCCATATATATATTTCCAGCTCAGTTCATTTAACTAACTCCATTCCCATAATATACAGCTCCTCTTGTCTGTGAAGAGTAGCTATCACTTACTATGTGCCAGGAACCATTCCTCACTGTCCCCTTATCAGGCAGATCACCATTATTCTGCTCATTTTATATATAAGATAACTGAGATACCGTAGCTGGTCATCCCACTAATTTCATGTACCCTCATTTAAGTCAACCAGCCAGCAGGTTTTGAAACACAAGACTACCCCTTCCTTCTAAAGATATTTTCTTCCCTTGGTTTCCAACCATCATGCCCTGCTGATTTTCCTCTAACTTTGATTTCTCAGTCTCTTCCTCCACCTCTCTTAATGTTGTCATGCCCCAAGTTTTTATGTCTCACATTGTTTTCTGTATCCATAATCACTGGACAGGTGACTTCATCTAGCCAGCCCTGAAGTTCAGAATCAATTGCAAGATAAAGATGGGAGTCAAAGAGAGTAGATAAAAATGTTACCCTAATTACCTATTTTTAATATGTTTATATTGGAGGATATGGTTGAGTCACTGACTAACCCATTCAAACACAGGAACACTTGGACAACCACAGGCCTTCTCCAATGCAAATTGGCCCATGAAAAACCCGTAGCATGAAGGGTTAGAAAATATATATTCTCTAAAAGAAGATATCCCAAAAAGAGACAAGAAAATGAATGAATCATGAATACCGGGTTCTTTCTCCCAACCTGGCCAATCCTTCCCTGGGGAAGTAACTTAGGTAACAGTAAGAAGTTAAGATTGTATCACTGATGGAGGTTCCTCATAGGAAGATAAAGACTGGGGAATATATATTCTCCCTATAACAAATACCATCTTTATGTTGATGACTTTCCATTATGTTTCCAGCCTCAACATCTTCCCTAAACTTCAGAATTATATGTCCACACCTGCCTACTCAGCCTCTTTGCTTGAAAGTCCAGCAGGCATTTCAAACTCAACATGACAAAGAGAAAATGCTACTTTTTTTTCCCACTACCCTTTCATTTATGTACTAGTTTGCTAAGGCTACCATAACAAAATAAGGCTGGGTGGCTTAAACCACAGAAACTTATTCTTTCACAGCTCTAGAGGCTGGAAGTCCAAGATCAAGGAGCCTTCAGGTCCAGTTTCTCCTGAGGTCTCTCTCCTTGGCTTGTAGATGGCCACCTTCTCACTGTGGGCACATCCATGGTGCCTCTCTCTTAGTATAAGGACACCAGCCACATTAAATTAGAGTCCCACTCTCATGATTTCAGTTAGCCTGAATTACCTCTTTAAAGACCCTATCTCTATAGCCACATTGGGGATGAGGGCTTCAGTGCAGGAATTTCAGGGAAAGGACAAAATTCAGTTCATAACAACCCCTCTCACAATCCTCCCCATTTTAGGAAATGGCACCAACATTGGTTAATTGCTTAGGCAAAATTTTAGGAATCATCTAAAATTCTTCTTTCTCTCACACCTCATATCCAGTCCATTAGCAAGTTATGCCCATTCTTTCCATTCCATATCCCACCCACTCCACTACAGACCCCGGGTTCTCTCATCCTCTTCTGCCTGCTCTACGGCAATAGTCTCCTGACCGGCTTCATTTCCTCCTTTCTTGCCATGCCACAGTCTGTTTTCTGTACAACCACCAGAGTCATTCTGAAAAGTGAATCAGAGACCATTGCTGATTTGAATGCGCCTGTGACTTCTGGTTACACTTAGAGTAAAACGCAGCTATCACTGCCTACCTCTCTATCCTTACTGCACACCACCCTTCCCCATCATTCTCCCAATTCCAGGCACCATGGCCTCCTTAATTTTCTTAAAGCATGCAAAGCTCATTTCTGTGTTACTGTTGTTATATGTTGTCCTTGCCCTTCTGCATGTAACTTTCTGGAATTCTCTTCCCTTTTCATTTCATTGATGTCTCTGCTCAAATATAACTTCCTTAGTTGGGCTTTCCTCGACCTCCCTACTTAAAACACATTTCACCCCGGGACTCTCAAGTCTCTTACCCTCCTTTATTGTCCTCCAGTGAATTTACAACTGCCTGACAATATATTGTATTTTTATTTGGTTATTTGTTTATTGTTAGTCTTTTTCACTAGGCTGCAAACTTCCTGAGGCTTTTGTTCTCTGCTGTAGCTCCAGCACTGAGAATGGTCCTTGACACAAAAGAGGCACACAACACATACTAGTTGAATGAAAATAATTCATGCAATCTAAATCATTCTAATTTTCACATTTTATCATGCCACTTCCTTTTTTAAGCCCTCCAATGGCTTCTCATTGCTCTGTGGGTAAAATCTAAGGATTTTGCATCATGAAAAAGACCCTACTACTTTCCGGTTCCGTCTCCAACTACTTCCACCATGCAGCTTGAGCTCCAGTCCTTACTAACCTTTTGAAGACCAGAGTTCTGCTCATTCATCTTGGAATCCTTGGATTCTAGCACAGTACCTGGCACAAAATGGCTACAAGGCAGCTGGCATTAGTGGTAGGCATTATTATATAAAGCAGAGTATGTAAAGAGTCTTGATTTTACACTGTACTGGCTGCTTACTATGTCAATAAAATGGTGGTAATAAAATCATCCCTAGCTAACTCACAGGGGTTTTAAAACTAAAATTTAGTTAACAAATATTTATAAAGCACCTACTATGTGCTGGGCACTGTCCCAGGTGCTGAGTAAAATAGACAATGATTCCTGCTTTGTAGAATTTATGCTTCAGTAAAGGAAAGACTACACACACACACACACACACACACACAGAGTAATAAGTACAATAGAGAGCACTCAATCAAGGAAGGAGGTGGGGAGTATCTGGAACAGTGCAAATGCACATTTTATAGTTAGTGGTCAGGGAAGGCCTCACAGAGATGATGGCATTTGAATAGAGACTCAAAGGGGTTGAAGGAATGTGCCATGTATTTGGGGAAAGAACATTTCAGCGAGAGGAAACAATAAATGCAAAGGCCCTGAGGCAAGAACATGTCTATAGTGTTCAAGACCATATTCTGGGCCATAAAATGTCTCAATCAATTTAAAAGAATTCAGATAATACAAAGTATTCCCTTAGCCCCCAATTGAATTAAATTAAAACTAGTTTAATAAATAAAAGTAAATAACAGAAAGCATCTCTGGATAATCCCCAAATATTTGGAAACTGAATAACACATTTCTAAATAACACATGAATCAAAGAAGAAATCAAAAGGGAAACTAGAAAGTATTTTGAATGGAATGAAATTGAAAACACAAACTATTGTAATTTGTAAGATGCAGCTAAATTTATGAAACTAAAACACCTATATTAGGAAGAAGAAAGGTTTGAAAGTAAAGACCTCAGCTTCTATCTTAATAAACTAGAAAAAGAAAAGAAAACCCAAAATAAGGGGAAAAAAAAGAAAATGGTAAAAATCAGGGCAGAAAACAATGAAATTAAAACAGAAAGTGATAAAGAAAAATCAATAAAATAAAAAACTTGTTACTGAGTAAAATCAATAAAAGTGATAAACCTCTCACTAGACAGATCGGAAAAAGAGAAAGAGAAGACATGAAGTACCAATATTAGGAATAAGAGAAGTGACACTACAAATTCAACCAATTTTAAAAGGAAAATAAAGGAGTATTATGAACAACTTTATGCCAATAAACTTGACAGCCTTGATAAAAATGTACAAATTTCTTGAATAGCATGAGCTACCATAGTGTATTCAAGAATTGAATAACCCTGTACCTATTAAGGAAATCAAGTTAATTTTTAAAATTCAACCTATAAAGAAATTGAATGAAAATACTTTCCACAAAGTAAATTCGAAGCCCAAATTATTTCACTGGTGAATGCTACCAAACATTTAAGCAAGGTACACTACTCATTCTATGCAAACTCGTCTAGGAAATCGAAGAGCAGTGAATACTTCCCAACTTATTCTATAAGGCTAGCATTTCTCTGATACCAAAACCAAACAAAGATATTATCAGTAATAAGAACCACAGACCAATATCTCATGTGAGCACAGATGCAAAACTTCTTAGCAAAATTTTAGCAAGTTGAATGTGGCAGTATATCAAAAAGACTAAGTGGAGGTTTACCCCAGGAGTGCAGTGCTGGGGGAGGAGCAAGGAGGCCAGTGAGGCTAGAGCGGAATGAGCCAGGGCATGACCTGAGATCCAAGAACTAAAAGGATATGTTCCAGATCATCTGACGTAATTGGTTCTAATGATCCTGAACTAAATAAGCACTATTAATAAGAATTTCAGGCCCCTTTGTAGATGCACAGGGAAAATTTGTGGGGAGAGTGAATACTACAGAGAGAATTGTCAACCTCATTGTAAGGACTTGGATTTTCAGTCTGAGTGAGATGTAGGGAAACCATTGCAGGGTTTTGAGCAGAGGAATGGTATCATTATTTGATTGCTTAACAATCTATTTTGTTGATAACATATTTAAGTTGACTAAGGCCAAAATCAGGCACACTAAATAATAATGTGTAAATCAAAGTATTCTATAAATTATCAATAATTCACATACTAATAATTATTCAAATGTTGCAATAACTTAGTCATTCTCTGTCATTTCCCAGTGCACTGTTGCTGACAAGCTGCTCTACGTATACTTCTTATCTGTTTAGAAATGATAGTCTTTTGATAAAATACATCGTGGGGGACAGAAACCTTGGAGCAATGTGGGGAACACTGCTTGGTGGTGAGGTGGTCACTGAAGCACAATGGAGTTTCACCAAACCTTTGATTAAACATGCCTCAGTTTTATTGTCAGAAACAAAATGGTATGGTGAATGGTAGGAACCTAAAATAATACAGCATTCCTTGGTGTGATTCTCTTGGTCCCAACTTGGTTGTAATGCCAGAAATGCACAATATTTAAATTTCTTCCAAGGAGCTGGTCTCCTTTGAACCAGCCACCTGCAGTCATTGTTCTCCTGACGAACGTTACCAGAGACCCTGTTCAAGGTTTAATTCCTACTCAGACCAGAGTGAGCCAAGAGGAGCTCCATCTCCTCCTGGGAGCAATAAGGCAACAGGTTCCCAGAGCCTAAAAACATGGGGAAATGATGTTCGTGTACAATGGCCAGAGACAACTTAAAGCTTCCAGGAAGTAGAGAAGCAGAAAAGCTAGGAAAAAAAGCAAAGCATACCCAGGTAAATGGAAGTGAGAATCAAGGACTGTGTTCCCAGTTCAAGGCTGCAGATAGGAAGTATGCACTGGAGTTTTCTTTCTTTTACAAGGGATTTGTGATATGCTCAGGGTAGGGTGACTGTTTGTAGTAAGAGGTTCAGAAAAAGTGCATAATCCAGCACATGCTTAATTTAGTGTTGTAGATGATGGTGATTTAATTTGTATTACCACACCTAAAAGAGCAAGACAATAGTAAGAATATTAAGCTCCTTTGCAGGTGGAGAGGGAAGATTTTTCCAGGAAGTCAACACCATGTAGAGAATCGTTGACCTTATCCACACTTAAAAGTAGTTCTGCTGACATGTAAGTGTTTGTCACGGGTAGACTCTGCAGTTTCTATTATTAGCACACAGGATTCCACTCGGGAAAGTCCAGCTTGGCGTTACCATTTCCGTCCCACTCACAAAGTTACTTGTTAATGCTGCATGCTCTAGGGTGATATTTTCTAAAGCTGAGTATTATTTGGGAAACTATATATGTTTGTCTGCACAGAAGTGATAAACCAACTAACTCACACATGTCATCTTGAGATCTTAGGAGGAAACTACTGCCTACAAAACACATAGACATACACCAGATCAGTTTTTAGTGTTTCGGAGTTTTACCAAGTTCTATTAAATGGCTTCGGAATGTTTGAAACATATAAAATATTTCCTAAAAATCTGTGTATCAATATATTTACTATAGAAACGTTTGTGAAATAGAACTGTTCTCTCTTATTCAACTATATATTCATTCAGTAAACATGTGTTGAAGTCTATCCCCGATACTTAGCATTCAGACAGTTAAAACAATGAAAACCTTAACTCCCTGGACTCAAAGTCCTCAATTTAGTGAGGGATAGAAGGATATACAAGTCATTACAATTCAAAGAGACAAGGTATCAGAGAAGTGTAAACAAAGCACTTGGCGTTAAACAGAAGGAAGTCACTAACTTCCAGGGTCTTTGGAGACCAACAGAAAAAATATGTATGACGTGGAGTCTGACAGATTGAAAAGAACTTACGATGGGGAGAAGCAGAAAGAGTGACATTTCAGGCAGAGGGAATAAAGGCTGGAAGTAGAAAAGCAAGTTAAGAATGACATACCATATTGAAGAAGTCTTTGCATTCTTGGTACTCTCAATATCTAGCATCTAATTATCGACTAATTTTAGCTTGTTCCTTGTGGTTGAAAATGATATGATCATTTTATGCTTAGGAAATTATGATGGTGATAATAATGATGAAAAATAGGATCTTGCTATGGAACTTGACCGACGTGTCCATGTGGCTATGCTAGCTAATTATTTACTATATTAATCAACCTGCTGCAATTTTCCACTTTTCAACCTTTCATTTCTAAACATGTACTCTGAGGAAGTGCTGTCATACATCATGACTATTAGTTGTGCTTCAGAGACTAAAGAAGGTTTTCTTCTTTGACTGTTCTAAATATAGCAATTCTTCCAAAATCAACTTACATATTCAAACTAATTCCTGCCAAAACTCCAGTGGTACACACACACATAAACACACACACATGACAAAATTGTTCTAAAATAAATCAGAAATATAATAGAGAAGAGAAAATAAAGAAAATTAGTACAAAGACTAAGATTGGACTAATGTTAACAGATATACCATATTATAATATGTTATACATATGTTATATAGCCTCTGAAATAAAAGCAAGTTGCTACTAGGCTAAACAAAAACAGAATTTGTAGCCCAGAAATAGAATCTATTATATATAGCACGATAGTTTCAGCAAAGGAGATACCACTGATCAATGAAAACCCCGAAGGTTTAGTCAATAGTGCTGTCTGAAGGATCAGACAGCAATTTGGGGAAAAAAATCAATTTAGAGCCTCATTTCATTTCATACACCAAAATACATTTTGGATAACTGAAGAAATAAACACAAAAAACTAAACAACAGAAACTAGTAAAAAAAAAAAAAAAAGAAGTGAAATAAATATTTACCAAATGTCTAGAGGCAAAAGGATTTACTAAGCTTAGAATTTATGAAAGGTATAAGGGAGAAAATTAAAGATTAAATTACATAAAAAAGTTTAAAACTTTAATAGCTAAACTCTAAAAATAATGAGACTAGTATCAGATGGTGGCAATGCCTACAGAAAATACTAAAAACATTAGCATCTTTATTACATTATGAATTTGTATTAACTGACAAAAAACTTCATAAAAAGGAAGAAATACAAATAAATATAAAATTAACTGAGTATAAAAGGAAAATTAAAAATAATTGTATTTATTGATTACATAACTGATCAATAAACATACAAAACCTATATGTTCATTATTAGTAGTTATAGTTATATTGAGAATACAAAATAAAACAACATTGAGATGTAATTGTTTTGCTGATATAAATGGTATTTTTCTAATTGATAGTGTAAATACAAAGATGGTACAGTGGAAAGTTTGTGTTTGGATAATTGGGCAGTCATTAGTTTTATCTTCTTAATTTAACTTTATTTTTTTAAAATGTCTTTAATGATGATTTATTACTTTCATAATTTAAAAAATTAAAAGTGACAACACGTATCTATAGTAATTAAGAAAAATATCTACCTCAATTGGAGTGAACTTATAATCCTATACACTGAGCCAACAGGCATCAGAACTTCCACTGACTGTTGTCTAAGAATCTGCTTAAAAACAGGAAGATCTTTCAGTGAACAAGGGTCATTTCCATCCATCAGCATCTGCAGAGGAAGCAAAACGAAGCAATATCAGTTGGCTATCAGCTCAAAATGCTTAGCTAACAAAGTAGGCATTACACGGCCATCATGAGTCAAAGGCAGAATTGTTTTTTATAGAAAAGAACTTGCTAATGACTGAGCCATGTATATTCAGCAGGGACATACGGCTAAATTCTCAGCAGTGTGACTGAAGAAACAGTGTTGCTAAATTACTAGGAACTTTGCCTAGAGGTGAATTGCCCGTGTGATAAGTGCTTCAGAAAGTTTTATCACCTATTTTTCCTTTCTTTACAGAAAGAAAAAGAAGTATGTGGAGGCATTGAAATTTCTTTCATATAGTTTTAATTGCAGTGCCCCACTTACGATGGCTCAACTTAGGATTTTTTTACTTTACCGTGGGTTTATTAAGACATAACCCCCACTGTATGTTGAAGAGCCTCTGTCCTTGGAAAACAAGTCCACCTCTACATAATGTGTCAGTGGCGGTGGTGGCAGTAGAGAAGGGGGAGCATTATGAAGGTGATTGCTGATGGCTCACTGAAATCTATATCATGACGGCTAGAATGATAAACTCTAAGTACAAGGAGCTGATAGGACAAAGGGCTGAGATGGTGAGTACAGGAGTTGGGGAAGAGAAGTTTCATGAAGAGTGACAGAAAACTCCACATCCTAGCTCATTCCTTGGGCTAAAAACCATTAATAACTCTCCCTCTGTCCTTCCAACTTATATAAAACACCCAAGAAATAAAATCGAGGTCCTTCGTCCAAAATCAGTTCACAAAATTGTTGAGCCAGTAACACCACATAAATTGGTGTCTCTCCTTTTGCGAGACCTAGTTAGAGACCACGGTCTTGTGAAGATGTTTTGTGGGATGTATGACTACCAAGATCAGGCCACTGTCATCCTGATTATAACTGAAGAGTCAGGACTACGGGGGTGAGAGGGGTAGCCTCTAGTCCTATTCCGACCACTCAGATAGGTTCCGTAAAATTGAAACAAACCTACCTGTCCCAGCTCAGACCTACCTGATAGGATACAGGGCTGTGGGTTCACATGTGCAAGTTGCTGTTTTATCCGCTCTACTGACCGTGGGAGTTTCTAGTTCAGGAGTTTTGTGGGTGTGCTGTCCTGGACAGAGTGAGAGCAGGAGGACCTGGCCTCACAAGTGTTTGCATGTTGCTTACCTTCCTCCCCTTAGAGATGGGAAAGGTGCGTTAGGAATGGCAATATTGAAGAAGAGAGAAATTAATGTGAACTTGGTTGTAAGAGGGTTTGTCATTTACTATATCCTTCCTGTATCTAACTCAGACATAAAGAAACCCACAACATTTTCTCCAAAAAGCTGATAGAGAATTAATAAAGTACTTTAAAAAAATCAGGACAAATAAGAGTTTATTAAGTGGCTTGATATAAGAAAAATAAATAAAAATTGATAGCTTTCCTTTATACTTGCAATAACTAGTTAGAAAATAAATAGGGAAATAGCTTATTCTCCCCAAAATAGGGGAGGGATTGTTGAAAACCTATTAGAAGATTATACTTAGGGACAGAGATTAGGAAGACATTTTTATAAAATTGTCAATTCCCCCCACAAATTAATCAATATTTAATGCAATTTCAATCCTTCTCTAATATTTTTATTTTCTTAAACTAGATTAAAGTTGTAAGATTAATGTAAAAATAAATATGAGAGATGTCCTGGAAACTTTTATAAAATATAAAATTCAGCAAGGTAGGGTGGGTTGCTTGTGTGTAGCTATTAAAACTATCTGTAAAAGTATTAGGTTATTAAGTATGGAATGCCTGATTTCCTTAAGTACTAAGTTTGACAGTTGATATTTCTCACATTTCACTTTGACACTTCTTGGGGAGAGTGTGTGTGTGTGTGCACGTGTGTGAAGGTACATTCTCATTCTTTCAAATGCATGTTTTGGCTTGTGCTTATCTTTCAAAAATTTTTTTAGAGCAATTTTTGTGAAACCATGAATAAGTCAAAAATTAGTGCTATCTTTGAATATGAGTTCCATCATAGAACCAATGCAGCGCAGACAGCTCGAAATATCTACGAAGTGTTTGGGAAGGATGTGGTCAATGAACGCACAGTACATCGATGGTTTGAGAGGTTCCGTTTTGGTGATTTTAATCTTGAAAATGAGCCATGTTGGCGACCTGAGACCAAGGTGGATAATAATGAGCTGAAAGCTGCAGTGGAAGCAAATCCATCTCAACCTACAGCATGAATTAGCAGCAAGGTTTGACGTTGCTATTCCGACAATACTGGACCATTTGAAACAAACGGGCAAGGTAAAGAAGTTAGATAGATGGGTTCTGCATGAATTAAACAAGCGTCCCCAGAGATATTGTCTCGAAGTTTGCCTTTCTTTGCTATCACGCCATAAAGGTGAACCATTTCTACACGGTATTGTTATGTATGATGAAAAATGCATTCATTTTGACAATTGCAAGCATTCAGCACAATGGTTGGATAATGATAAAGTGCCGAAACACAGTACAAAACCGAATTTCACCAAACAAAGCTAATGGCGTCTGTTTGGTGGTCCAGCGCTGGTATTATCCACCACAGCTTCATGAAACCTGGTCAATCGATTACAGTGGATGTCTACTGCAACCAGTTGGGTGAAATGATAAGGATGCTTGTGATTAAGCAGCCGAGATTGGTCATTCGAGACAGACCAATCCTCTTGCAAGACAATGCTTGACCACAGGTTGCACAAACAACACTGTTCACACTACAGCAGCTGGACTTGGAAACTCTTTGTCACCCACTGTATTCACCAGACCTTGCACCAACTGACTACCACTTCTTCCGTGCTTTGGACCACTTCTTGCAAGGAAAAATATTTAATTCTCAACAAGCTGTGGAAAATGCCTTTCACAATTCCATTGTCTCTCACTCTCCAGGCTTCTTCTCTACTGGCATGAGCAAGCTACCATTAAAATGGCAAGACTGTGTCGATAGTTTAGGCCCAAACTTTGAGTAATTGTACTGCTTCTTCTTTGAGAGATAATAAACTAAACTTTTGATTTGAAATCGGACGTTTCATACTTAATGATCTGATAGTATGTTCAGATTACTGTGCTACTACTAAAAGAAGGGACACATCAGTAGCATCCAGAAAAAGATTCAGTTATCTATGATAACTTGCTACATGATAAAATTCATATTTTCTATATGGTGGGGTAAAATTTAGACTATTTAATAAATGGAGTTAAGATTGTTGGTCCAGCTAGAAATAAAAACAAAATTTAATCTCTACCACACAGCTAAATGAAAAATGTCAAATAATCTTAAAATATATATACACACATATACAAAAATTTGGGTTTTTTTACTTGTGTCTTGGCCTTTTTCAAATCAATATATATAGATCTATCCCATTCTTGTTCAATGGCCTTTGGATGTAACAATTTGTTCAACTAATTTTTTTGGTGGACATTTGGCTTGGTGACAATTCTTAAATGATACATTCATAGAAGCACAATTACTAGGCTGAAAAATCTGAGCATTTAAAATACTACTAGTTATTGCTATATTCCTGGCACAAAATTATAGAAGAAAGTTCTCATGTGGTTTCCTTTTTAAAGGATTATTTCCTGTGATTCATGGATGTCTTTGTTTGCTCACTACTGTAATTGATCTGGAGAACAGGTATTAATTGAGCACTTTCTTTGCTCCTGACAGTGAACTAAGGATCGGAGCAGGAGGCATAGGAATGGTGGAGGGATACAATAGAAATCCCTTACCCTTAGGTTCTTTCAAAGAAAAAAGTAGGGAAAAATACAAATTCATAAGTGCTATTAATACATTGGGTGATGCTGCCTATTACATGTGCTTTAGAAGAATCAGAGATAAAATAGATAAAAGATTTTTTAAAAGAAAGAATTTGGCTACTTTCTGCAACTGTATTTCTCTAAAATTATTATGACTCCAAAGCCATTTGGAACTTATCATTTATGATGATTATTGTTGATAATAAAGCCCATGATAATTGACTGGCTAAAATAAATTCTTCTGCACCGTAAGAAAAGTCAAAACACATGAATGATCCCAAGACAAAGCTAATGGAAGGGAAAGAATGAATGTAACCAAAACGTATTAACCATGTACAGTCCCATGTGCTAGGTGCTTTGATTACGTTCTCTTCTATTTTATTCATCTCTGGATTGACTTGGAAGGAGGATACTTTGCCATGAATTCTCTAAAATGAGGGACAGTTTTAGGGGCAGGAGATTAAAAATGAAGAACTAGCATCTACAGAGCTCCTACTCTATGCCAAGCACTGTGCTGGAATCTCGAAGCACTCCGCTCCCGCTTTATACATGCTCTGTGCCCTCAGTGAGCTCAAAGATGCCTTCTAACAGGATAACAGAGTAGGAGATACTAAGGACAGAACAGAGTCCTCAGGGCACAATCGTAAAGCTTGAATGTTTTCAAGTGAGGAGCAGAGGTTAAAAGTACATGAGAATGGGCCTTGGCTGACAGAAGCCACCTCACCTAGACATGCCTGAGAGATTACGCTACCACCGACACAATCAAGACCTGCCCCCGCCACCTCCCAACAGCTGCTGGCTGACTCACATGGGACACAGAAGTCCAGTCTGCCTCAAATCATGATAACTCTCTGTACCATTTATGCTCCAGGGGTCCCCATTCATCAGCCCAAGACTAGACTTCATAAGACTGTACCCTTGATCTGCAATTTGTCCTTTCCTGTTTTGCCTCTCTCTCTGTTTACAGGTTTTCTTAAAAAGCACTCCCTTAGTAAGTTACTTGTCCTGAGTCTCTGCCAACAGGCTCTGCTTCCAGAGAACCCAACCTGAGGTGAAGGGGATTTGGGATCCTGGAGATATTTCTACTGTCACACCTAACAATTTCTCATCTGCACAATGACTCTTCACGGTCGGGATTAGTACTCCATTTTATGAGTTTCTACATGAAGGTTGGCACACTGAACGAGATTCAGCAAAGAGGCAGATCCCAGAAAAAATCAGCTGTGTAAGTCAACTGCTTAAGCAGTTCCCAGTGAGGAACTGGTAAGGGCTGCCTTTAATAGGGAGGTCCCTGGCTACCCAACACCAGGGCCATCTATTCAGACGGAGGTCAGAGGTGAAAGGACAGAAGCTGTATCTTTTTCAATCCATGTTACAAGGTCACTATTATAAATCTATAAAAATTAATCTTAGTTCTTGTGCCTGGCATGTGGAACATGTTAATATCTTTTCAACTTAACATATACCTAAGGACTCTAAGGACTCTAACATATGCCTAAGGATCTAAATAGTAGTATGATTTCTCCAGGCTTGGAGTCTTTGTTATTTGTACCTTTCCCTGGAGCTAGAACTCATTCTTGCAGTGATTCCTTTGACTGAATCCTGATAATATTTCTCTACCTCACCTTCCACTTGGGTGGATTAGGACCAACAGCAGATTCATAACTACACAAGCCTGGAAATATGAATGAGTTGGAGCTTTCTGGATCAATCATCCAATCTTTAAATAAGCTTTCATGCAACTAACAAGAATGGCAAACATGTGCTGAATGGGAAACTATGTCAAACCTGAACAGACGGAAGAAAACTTAATTGTATCAGAGCACATTTTCAAAGTTTCAAATATGGTGTGTTGTAGTCCTGATTGGCTGACATTAATGAAAGGACCTGCCTATTAAGGTTAACAACTAAATCTGGGCTTCTCTCTATAAAGCTACCCAGCTGGGTCCTACTGTTTGAACTTCATATGCCTCAACAACCTCTTAATAAAAGACTGCTTATAAATCAGATTAAGTGTCTTAGAACCCTATGGTCTAGAAAAATGAAGTGAAGTGTAGTAGCTGGGAGAAACAGGATGTTATATATGGAACAGAAGAAGTACCTTTAGAGATAACGTAGTACTCTACCCAGCCCATCCTCCATCCTCATGGCTGCCTCTCAGAGCATCATATTTTCCACTGATGAGTTGCAGATTCATAAATGTAGTGGAACTCTGAAAAGAATTGCTTCATAAGACTTCTTTAGAAAATTCCTCATGGTACTTTTGTAAGGTGAAGGCCTTATCTTCAGCTCCCTCAATATCTCAAATTTCCCAGTACTTTCAGTTCATGCCTGTTATGTCTTTAATCTCAGAACACATGCATTTTCCCCTTCCAAGTTATTTCCTTGCAGATGTCACGAAGGAGAAGAGCTGTCAGAGGTGGCAGTAATTATACTGTCACAAAGATATCAATTTTTTTCTTCTAGTACTGGAAGGCAGTCAGGAATAAGCCATGGCATTAGTCTAACATACAGGAGATTTATAACTACAGGTTTTAAAATCTCATAGTAGAAAATGAAGAGGGGGCAATGGCATGGCAGGTGAATGCATTTGGGGTGTGTTACAGAACCAAGCAAGAATAAATCGCTTACGTCTGTCAGAGCAGATGGATCTGGAAACAGTTCAAATCTCAGAGTAAATTGTTTTTCCCACAGGTCTCAAGCCTGTGTTTTGTTCAGAAAAACTTGCAAGGAAAACAAATGACCAATATTAAAAGATTAATACAGAAAATAATGGTAACACTAATAAACTCCAATTTCTCCAGTAAACCTGTATGTCAGCATTTCTTGCATCAAGACTCCTTGCATCACAATTACCCTGGAGGCTTCATAAAACAACAAAAACCAGCACACAACTATCTACTTAATCATAGGCAATCTTCATCTAAAATCTCCACTCCCGTGATGTAGATCAGCGTTAAAGTTGAGAATGATGGTTTTGCTCTCAGCAACAAGAATTAAAGAGAGAGGAGCTTGGGAAATGGCATTTTTATCTAAGAAAACTTACTGACTTTGTTGCTGCTTCTTTTGACTCTTTCTTGCATAGCATCTGACAAGTAGCAGGTGCACCTCTCTGATAACTGGGAGAGACCCCCCAGCCTCTCCCCCGCCCGGGAGCACACACTGCGTAAACGGTCTCCTCATTTCCACCCCCACTCCCCACTCCCACCAAACAGGCCAGGGAGCTTAAGCCTCAGCCAGGTCTCTAAGTGCTCAGCACACACTGGAAAAGCCAGAGGAGCAAAGCTGGAGATGGTGGCTGGGAAGCCCAGTGTTCTCTGCTTCCTCCTGGGTGAGGTCATCAAAGGTGGCTTTGTGTGAATGCCGACATTTTTTATTTTTTATTTTTATTTGATGTGTCATAGAAAACTGGACAGTCCAGAGATAAAGAGGAACTGGAGAAGGTTGGAAACAACTACAAATATTGATTATCAGTTTCGGATTGGCAGCTTCTCAACTCCAGGTCCTTACCACCAGTCACAGAGCTTTTATTTTGGATGTGCGCGTGTTTTACAACAATGTTTTTCAAGCTGCGCCCTAGAGGTTTCTCAGATATTTTTCCAAAGTCTTTGTGGAAAGCCACACACATACCCCACTCCTTTGTTGCCTCCTATGTAACTTGAGCAGCTTTTATGTGTTTTACGTATCAAACTTCTGTTTAAGATTCCATTTAAAGAATTCCACTGCACATCTCATCCAGGTTTTGACAAACATTTAGATTGAAAGAGTTACATTCTGCCCTAAGTCACAGCTCCTACCCTGTGCCATATTTATTGGGTGACTTTAAGCCACAGCAGTGTTTGGTACAATAGAATTTCTTCTTGTAAAACAAACATGATGTGCTTTCTTCCTTACAGGATAAATGTGACGGCAAATAAAACAAAGCCAAGATTTACACAGAAATAAACACTGTAGATTAAGTGTTATAACCACACATCAAAAGACCATTTTAGCTTGTGGTTTCAGCGTGTTCGGATAATTGAACCCTGTTTGCTTAGCTGACTAATCTACCCCTTTGGTAAGACTGGTTATATTTTTTCTGTAGAAAGAAGTGAAGGGAGAAAGCATTCTTTAGTTCTTTCATTAATTTACAGTTTTTTAAAAGATCATCCTAGCTACTGTACGGAGAATAGATTAAGATCTGCAGTGGGCAGAGCATTTAGGCAGCTAGGGCCATCAAGACACAAGGTAAAAACATAAATTGAAAAGCAAATTTATTTTTAAAATTTATAGAAGTAAACAAGTCTCACATGCATGCCTGACCTATCTCCTTTGTCCTACCAAAGAAGAGGGGGAAGAGCACAGCACACAGACTCTAGAACAAGACTGTCAGGTTCAAATTCCAGCTTTGGTCATTGTAGGACCTTGCCTGGAGAAGGTACTTGATTCTTTATCGCTGTTGGCTCATCTTTAAAAGGCAGCTAATAGTAGTACCTACCTCACAGGATTGTCAGGAATAAACAGTAAGTATATGTGAAGTGTTCACAATGGTTCCTTGCAGGCAGTAAGCGGTAACCGTCTTTGGGGGCACAGAAAGGATCTAAGTGGGGCAGTGTGGCTAATGGCCAGCAGAGGGCAGCAGAGGATGAGACGAGAGGAGGTCGCGCACAGTGACAGTCACAAAGTAGATGTACTGTCTCCTGAGGAAAAAATGGGGAGAAGGGCGCCATGAATCACACGAAATAGAGGCTGACCTCTGGGTTATTTATAGCCTGGCCTGGGGACTCTTTCTGATGGTTCAAGATACCAGTGTAGACAAAAATCAAGGACTTGAATAAGTCTAGTTATGGGAAGGGTCCAGGCATTCATCTGGGAACACGCTTCCTGGAAGGCTCACTCAAAGGCTAGCAAGTCAGTGCCGGCCGCTGGCGGGAGCTCAAGTGAGGCTGCAGGCCGGGGCCTTGGCTCTTCTCCACGTGGGCCTCCCCAAGTGACCGGGCTGCCTCCCAGCACGGGAGCTGGGTTACCAGGGTGAGCATGCCAGCAAGATCAAGTGGAAGCATCACTTTTCATGACGTAGCTGCAGAAGCAACATGTATCACTCCTACCATACTGTAATAGTTAAGAGCGTAACACAAGCCCGCCCTGTTTCAAGGGGACAGGGCACAGACTTCATCTCTTGATAGGAAAGTGCCAAGACTCTAGAAAAGTATATAGAACAGGAAATTTTATTGTAGCCATTTCTGTAAAATACAATCAAACACAACGTGGTTTCCTAGAAATTCATACTGGATTCTTTCTGTCTCTCATTTTCACATGCAAAGCATCAGAATGTCCTCACGGGTCTGGCTGCAAAATACATCCCAAACCTGACCTCCACTAGTCCTGCCGTAGCCCAACCTAACATGTTTCTTTACCTGGGATACAGCAAAGCCTACTAGAGAGGCTTCCTCAACACCAATTCAACCCTGCATAGCCTGTTATTTATACAGCAGCCAGTGAGAACTTTCAAAAATGTAAACCTGGTCCTATCACTGCTCATCTTAGAAACACCCATTGGCCCCCAGTCATGCTTAGAATAAAAGCCAAACCCGTAATGGCAGCCCACAGACCCTCCATATTTTGGCCATGTTTAGCCTTCTCATTCCATCTTCAGGCTTCTCTCCACTCCAACACCTGGTGCATTTTTGTCAAAGGTTGCTTTGGCCCCAAATCTCTTCACACTCATACTGTCCCACTATTCAGGTCTCTGCTCAAACATCACCTTTCTAGCCCACCTGGTAGAAATGAGCATTAGCTCAGTCACTTGCTATTCCTCACTCCTCCTTTATTTCCCTTGTTATATTTATCACTATCTAAGATTGTATTAGGTATTTGATCCCTTGTTCACGGTCTGTTTCTCCCTCTAGACAAGCGCTCTGTGGGAAAGGCTTTCGTTTTGTTTATTGTTTGATTGACAGTGCTTAGATTCATTCAATAGTTAAGTTGAATATTAAATAAAGAATAAAATAAAGGACAAACAAACACTATGTCCTTCCAGATTGGTGGTGGTGTAAACTAAGATCTATTTTCACTATAGTGGACATGTGTTTGTGCTCTCTATTAGGTCTGGGCTATCCTTTCCTAGTACCCTGTGGTACTAGGGTACCACTAGTTTGGGAAGGTTGGTTGTTTGAATGTGTAGCACTTAAGGAAATTTCAGCTTGAGCCTGGGTGTTTCCAATGCTGGGGTTCAGTCATGCCTGGGCATGTTTGGGGAGTTGGTGGTGACAGGCCTCAGAGAATTCGATTCTAAAGAAGGCTTTGGCTTTGAACAGAAGAGGAGGAAAGAGACTGTGTAGTTGTGGTAGGGGGTGGGGAGGAGGGAAGAGGGGAGACGAAGAGAATCTGATGGCCAAGTGAGCACGTTGTCATTCTTCTGGGCTTCTCAGCACAATTGGACACACTTTCTACATTTGGAGAATTCCCACCTCTTTTGCAGCAAGGACACTGGTCTATGACGCAGGCCCCAAACTCATGCACCTGAGCAAGGGTTTTAATCAGAAGCATGTATTGCAAAGAAACAAGTGCCACCTGGAGTCCACTCCAGTAAGAATGGTAGCTCCTAAATTCAGTTTCCGGAGGGAGGGGTGCCCAAGGTCATGCCAGGTCTCAGCCCAGGCGGTGAGTCTGTGCCCAACGGGGGCAGCAGAGCCGATTGCACTGGAACAGTTCCTTAGTGTGACCCTGAGCATTGATCCTGGCTGGGAAGCCTCCCAGCCTGGTTTCTGGCCTCCTGAGAAATCTTACAGTCTTTAATAAATTCCTTTTCTGCTCATACTACATTTTAATTAGTTGCAATTGGCTGGGCATGGTGCTCACACCAGCTCCCACGATGGGAGGATCACTTGAAGCTAAGAGTTTGAGACCAGCCTGGGCAACATAGTGAGACCTCATCTCTACAAAAAATCAAAATTAAAAAAAAATGTTGCAACTGAGAACTCTGACAAAAAAAGATGGAATGTTTAATTCTAGTGTACCTCACTGATTAGGCCTGACACCTATGAAGAAATGAGCTAGAAGCCAAACTGGAATTATTTTCATAAGCAATTTTAAGACACTCTGAGTTTGAACAGCAGTACTTTGCTCCCCAAGCACTCCCCCAAAGTTCTGTATCAAGCAGGAAAATGAACACCTGTCCACATTTCTCTGGAACACAGTGGTATCCTGGATCCATGGATGCTCTAGTGTGATAGTCTTCAAACATCTTTTAGAAGATTAAATTATTTAACTATGAAACCCAACACAAAACCCCCTCATGAACCAGATAAAAGTGGACTGCTTTGGTTGACATGGCACTTAGAGCCCCTAAAGCTGGGGTGGCCTCATAGATGCCTGTGCCCACTTTGGCATCAGTCCCCACCCATGACTCCATGGTAGTGCCTTGCATCAGGCTCACATAACCTGTGACATCCAGCAGGAAACAGAGGATCTCCTGGGAGATGCATACCAGGAAGGCAGTAGGTCCCAGGTGAGCAAATTTATCTCAGAGCACATTCCCTGAGGGCTCGAAAAAGGCTGATGGGGAAGAAAATTTGTAGGGACTCTGGGCTTTGTTTCAGGAAATGAGGACAAATAACCAGGAGGATTTGAATATTCCATGTTATTTTCTAACATAACCTAGTGAGGCCTGGGGAAATTTTGGTTGCATATCTCCTTACTCAGCTGTGTCTTATCAGTGGTACATTATGCATGTTCAAGTTATTTAAGTTGCCGTAAAACTTAGTAAACTTGTTGATCAGTTTCTGTTGTAACCTCAGCCTTGTGGGAAAGCAACTTAAGTCAATCACAACCGCGTCTCCGCCTGGCTATCCAAGGGCTGCCCATGCTCACAGAAGATGGTCTAGTTAAGGAAGCGGGTTCGAAATGAGACAGGGAAGTGGGGTAAGGCCAGGGTGTCCTACGCTGTAGGTGCAAAGACCTCACAAATGTAGCAGTTATACCTCAGCCAGCAGTTATGCCTTTTATATGATTCCTTCAGTAGTAGAAATCAGATGATACAACTAGATGTAACCTGTGGCGTAAGCTCATGAGCCACATTTCAAAAGCAGAAGGTGGGTGACACACTGAGAGAAGTGAGTGTGGGGACTGAGATAAGACTCTGAAGCCTTCTCCTGCCTTATCACAAAGTCCAAACTCAGTAGTGAGGCCTGATTCAGCTCCTGCCTGATGCTAAAATTTTCCTTAAAAAACAAAATATCCCAATTACCCTGATTTGATCATTACACATTTTATGAATGTATTAAAATGTCACATGCACCCTGAAAATAAATGCATCATTATGTATCAGTAAAAAAATACAATAAAATAAAATGTTTTCTACACCCTAACTAGGCATTGGCCACACAGAAGCAAATGCAGTTTCTCGAATGCAGTGGGTTCATCACTCCTTCTTGCCTGTCCATGATTTGTATTCTTGGTCTTTAAATACCTTTTTCTACAGTTTCTCCTCCTAGATAAATTTTGCTTTTTGAAACTGGGATGCTCAGACATCCCCCTGTCCTGTCAGACTGGATGGAGTGCCCTTCTCTGCACGTCTAGGCACTTGGTGCCAATCTGCATTATCGTGGTGGTGACGCTGTGCGGTAGCTGTCAGTGACTTGACTGTTTCTCCTTCATTGATAAGATCCTTGAAGATAAGGTCTCTGTGCTTCACCTTTATATTCTTGTTGCTTAACACATGCTGTGCTTGATACATAGTTGGTTCTCAATATGTTTTTATTATTTGAATTATTTTAACTCAGGCTAAGATGCTGAAGTTAGAAAACGTTCTAGCCTTCTTAATAACCAAATACAATGTCCAAAATAATTGATCAACCAAGCTTACTGCTTGCCCTCTAGATTAAGATCTTAATTCAAACTTGAACTACTTTATTAAGTAGTTAATAGCCTTCCGATTGGAGTTTCCAATTCAAGTCTCTACTCTTCAAATCCATCTCACATTAGATATCAGATTCCTGTTCCCCCAAATGCCACTTTGTTCTGTCATTCCTCTGCCCAAAGCCCTTAAGGAAGACACAAAACTTTATAAACAGTGTATGGTAACATCCAATTTGGAAAATAATTCTACATTATCTCGTAAGGTGATATCTATATACCTTCTGACTCAGAAACTCCACTCCTGGATGTATAACTGATAGAAATTCTTGCAAAGATCATTAGTAGAGAAGTACAAGAATGCATCTAGGAACATTTTTGTAATGTGAAAAACTCAGCTAACTTGAATGTGCTTCAATAGAATAGAAAATAAAAGGTGGTAGTGTCACAAAAGTGTGTATCATACAGTGGTAAAAATAGATACGGTGACACAGACCACATGAATATGTCCTAGAAAAGTAATACAAAGAAAGCAAGTTCCAAAAGCCTACAAATAGTATGACACCATTTTAATAAAGCTCAAGACAAAGACAAGCAAAACTGCATAGTCATATACACACACGTGTTAAAATTATCAGTTAAAAAATGCAAGAGAATGATAGTCCCAATTTACAGAAGAATGGTTGCCTCTTGGGTAGAGGCAGGAGAAGAAGAGCACATGCTACAGGCAATGCATTGGTAGGCAATATGCTATTTTTTTAGTTGGTAGGTAGGATCATGGGTATATATTTTATTATGTTGCTTTATTCTCTTGTATGTGCCAAACACTGCACAATAAATATATTTAACGGGTGACCAATAGGATTGAAATAGTTAATTAAAATCATTAGGGAACAGTCAACCTTCTGGAAGTAACAGATTCTACTATCATGTAAGGGAAGGCTTGCCTGGATCGTGCCTTTTCCTCTCAAGTACTGGAGACTTGCTCTTGACTGGCCGTGAGTGACTCACGCTCACTAGAACATACGTGAGCCGGCAGAAGACATGAGAATGCCAACATATATGTTTATAATAAGAAGCAAGACACTCATATACTGGAAATACTCGTCTAGCGTGATATGCATATTCGTTACCTATAGTCAAACTACATAGGAATAATCAGAAACCTCATTACTGACTTTTCATGAGAATTCTCAAGCAGAGGGTCTGGCTGACTGATATGGTTGTAGCAACATCACACAACAGTGAAAATAAACTACAGCTACACAGAACAATATGAATATATCTTAGAAGCAAAAGGTAGGCGAACAGGAAGCTGCACACTCTTACCTGTGTAAGCAAACTTGCAAAGGAATCAAAAGTTTGCTTGATGGCATGAATAAAAAATGGAAAGGATTAGGCAAAACAAGAACACGGCAAAACAAAATTCTAGGCTCCCGATTATCTTCATGGAGTTTGTACACCAGAGTACACTCGACACCACTCTTTTTTCTGCTGCCTGGGACAGACATCATTCATTCACCATTTACGGAGTGCTTCATTTATGGTGCTTCTTTCCAAGGGTTGTCTCTGATCCTTTTCACAGCACTCCAGACAGCCACTGTTCTTTGGGTTGGCACATGAATTATTATAAAAGCTACTGTTTGTAATCCTGGACTAACAGGATTACAATCTTGTCATAAAAGGCCTTCTAAAATTGGACCAGAAACTTCCCTAACTCCCTTGGCTCCATTTGGAGTGGTCTACTCACTGTCCACTGAAATATCCCATACTATTCCCATGTGCTCGTCTGTGCTCATTCAAGTGCCGCTACACGCCCACACACTCACATACGCACACCAACCTGGAATGTCCTCTCTTTCTTCTCTGTCCTGCTTGGATCCAACCTTTTCCATAAAGCTTCCCTGACCCTCCCTGCCAGAACGGCTGTTGCCCTCTTCAGAAGGCCTGATATTTACATGTCCTCTGGCATTCACGGTCTTGCATGGGTGGTTGTATTTCCAAGTATTTCTGTGTTATAATCCATACGGTTTTTAAGCTTTTTAGATACAGAACTACACTTCTTTCAATTCTCTACAAAACTAGCATGACTTCTCACACTGTAACTGTTCATTGATTTTTCCTGTATTTAATACCCAACCTGAAACATGAAAAAAAAAATTAGTCTCTTGCATTATAAGAAAGTCCCATGTAGTCATTTGCCCTAAAAAGAACAGAAAGAAATAAGTGAATAAATTAGAACAGTTCAGAATATATATGTTCTAATTGCATTTTTAATTGAATTTTTCATTAGTATGTTAGTGTTGGTATTGGCGATGGGGTTTGGTGGATACCAAATTTATTAAAGCAACCAAGAGAGTTAATGGGTGAAGTCCCAGAAAATGTTTGCATAATTTCACTATTGTCTTTCTTATATATAATTGTCTTCCTTATATATTTTGAATGAAAATATCAGGATAATAAATTAGGTAAGAGGAAGTTATAATTTTTTGTATTTACAAAGATTTATTATATTTATAATGTTCACTATAGAAAAATTTAAAAAGTAGAAAACATAAAGGAAAGCAAACAGGAGTCCCCAGAAATCTTACCACCCAAAGATAACCACAGCTTGGTATATATTCTTCCATTCTTTTCTAAATGCATGTATGTATACAAAACATGTACTGTTTTACATAATAAGGTCGTGTTCACTTATAGCTTGCTTTTCTACTCAGGAATCTACTGTAGAGATTTTCTTATGTCAGTGGATATTTCTACACATCATCCTCTCCAATATGTACATTGTACTCTGTTGTAGGTGCATCTGGTTTCAAGTGACAGAACCCTAATATGAATGGACTTTAACAAAAGAGGAGGCCACTCAGACTCTGGAATCCAAGAAAAGGAAGAATAATTGAGGAAAGGCAAAGATGCAGTGGAACCTCAGGAAACACTGGAACCAGGGACTCGAACAACACTGAGACTCTGTTGCCCTGATCTGTATTCTTCCCCAGGTCCATTTCGTGCTCTTTCACTGCAGGGTGGCTTTCTCCACGTAGCAGGAAATGTCGCTCTGACCGTACTGACTACAATTCTGGGGACACAAGGTTCACAGTCTCAGGACAGAGGCTCATTACTTAATCTCCTTCTCCATGCCCATTAGCTGTTAACATACGGCCCATTACATCTCCCGCTCTCTCAGATGTCCGTGGACACTTTCTCCTCTCTTCTCCTGCCTCCAGCACCTTCGAGCCCAGTCTCAGCTGTGAACTTGCTATTTCACCGAGAAGCCGAAGCATCAGAGGTGAACTTCCACTCACTCCCCACCCACCTGAGTCTGTGCCCATAAACCCAACCTGTGCTCTGGACCCCTCCTGATTTCCTACTCAACCACACGCTCCGGCCATTGTTTCAGCCTCTTCCTTCATTGTCAATTTTTTCCCAATGATGCATTATTCTCATTAGCATACAAACATTTTTGCCATCTTAAAAAATTCTTAACCCCCCCTCCTTCTACCTCTAACCCCAATTCTTTGCTCATCTTGAAAGCAAAACCTAGCGAAGGGGTTGTCTATGCTCATTGTCCCAATTCTTTTCTTCCTACTCCTTCCTTGAACCTAATCTGATCAGGCTTCTGCCCCGACCAATGCACAGAAGCTGCTCTGCTTAAAGTCAGCTGATGAGCAGTCTTAATGCCATCTGCAACCTTAATTCCCCTTTGCCCTGGAGCATAACACAGTCACAGGTTCCAAGATGTCCATGTGGACATCTCTGGGTTTGCTATTCTGACCACCCCAATGCATAACGCCAAAGTCCCTTGAAGAAGTGTTACATTCCCTCTAACACAGTATGAAAGGGCCTCCTCACCACTACTCTGCTGGCTCCAGGCCTTGTTTTTCTTCATTTTGCCAATTTGTCAGGTCAATGGCATCACAGATGGTCTTTATTTGCACTTATTTGGTTACTAATGAGCCTGACCATCTTTCCTATAGGTGGACCTTTTCTTTCTGCTGCACACTTTTACACGTCTTGTTTGTTGTTGTAAAACCTAAGAGATAGTAACTCTTTGCATATATGCTATAAATGTGTTTTTTCCAACTCATCACTTGTCTCTCAACTTTCTTCATGTTTTTTTTTCCCCTTACAATTTTTTTTATTATTATTACATAGTCAAATCTGTCTATTGTTTTCCTGGGGTATCTGGGCTTTGCTTTCTATTTAGAAAAAATCTTCTCTACTGTGAGAAAATAAAACTTTACTGGATTTCTCAGTGTTCTTGCTAAAAGTTCTCACTTTTTGAGACATGAAAATGTATATGGAATAAAGACAGGGAATGTTTGTTTTTCACTTTCCCTAGAAGGTTTTTACTCTGTTCGTATCATGAGAATTGAATCTGTAGCTGTTTATCCACTTTGTTATTCTGACTCAAGAAGGCCAAACGGTTACAGCCTGGACTATTCCCTAGGTCAGGCCTCAAGGTGTCTGGGAGATGGGAGTACGATCCTTCCTAGGCGTTTACCAGAATTTGGACACATTTCTAGGTCATAAAAGTTGGATCTCTGGCCCTTAGAAAAAAGTATTTACATTCCAAAAGGTTACAGTAAGAACCTAGGATCCTTTCCATACCTTCTTTGAGGAGCAAAGATTTTTTTCCCCTCTCTCTCCATTTGGGGAAGTGAGTACTGGGGTGGGGGGTGAGGAGGGGATGGCTGTCTCTGTCTCTCTGCTGTATATAAATGCAGAAAAGCCATTGTTCTGTCCCTCACCAGTTGGATAATCCAGCTTCTCTTGCAGGAAATGCAACCTGGCTTCTATCACATCCCTCAAGGGTAAGGCCTGGGGCAAAGGACAGTGGCTCACTCATTATTTACTGTGAGGCAATTATAAGACATCTGTCTTTCACCCAGAATGCTACATATGTATCTTTAACATAAAATTAATAAAGAGGAATATTGAAAACCCAACAGCCACTCCAAAATTATGAAAATATTCTGTCTTCTCCTAGCAATTTAGAGTTTCATTTCATCTATTTAAATATTGGCCCATCCATACTTTATTTGGTGTATGGATGGAGTGAGATACAGATTCAGGTTTTTCCTCCAATTGCCATAACTCCAGCTCTGGAAACAAGCAGCTTTGCCTCAGTGATTCCAATTCTCAGTGGAGTGGGAAGTACAGGCAGAGACATTTTAGTCCCATTTTATAATCAGGAAATCCAAGGGACAGAATAGTTAAATGACTTCACTTTAGCAAGAAATATTGGTGAGCCAGGACTAAAGTTCTGGTCAAAATTCTCCTTCCCCATCTCCCAGACTCCTCTCAAAAGAGTATTTTTATGGTTTCTTTCTGGAAACCAACAGCTTGTTGTACCTAAAAATAATCTAGAAATAATCAGAAGGTGCTGATACGATGGGATATATAACCTTCATGGCTGGTCTTGAACAAAACGCAGTATCAATGGTGCTTTCCCCTTACCACAGATTCTCAGAATCAGTTCCACAGTGACTTCGTGCGTTTTTCCTATCTATCAACTCTCTTCCAACGATCCGTGATAAACATTTAAGAAACTTATAAATAAACCACTGTGGTTACTTAAATACCAAATTAAAGAAGAAAGCCACTGTTTAAAACAAAAGTTTTGAGTTCTTCTGTATATAAAAAGTAAGCAATTTAAAAAATAACTAACCTATGAACTATTTTTCTCCAAAGACCATCATTCAAAGTCCCCCAAGAAGCTGGAATTTTCCCTATGACCAACTTCACACAATCACAAGCACTTTATTTTTTATTTTTAATCCTTAAAAATGTATTTAACAGATCGGAGTGACTTTTTTACATCTCTGCTTGAAGGAACACCTATGGTTTCAACTGAAATGGAAAAAAAAATCGGAAAATGTTTCGGCCTCAAGGTGAATGCAAAGTTTGTAGAGGGCCACTTACCACGCAGAAACTGAGATACGTATGTACTTAGAAATGTGACCGCTGTCAAAGGGTCACTAGCAAGGTAAGTTATGTTACATGTGGAGACCACCACCCATTGATACCTCTATTCCGCCTCCTTAACTTTAAGTCACAAAGGTAGGCATCCCTGATAAGGTTCTTTTTTCTTTTTCTATTTGTTCAGGCAACATTATAACAATACTAAAAAATATAAAATTAATGGGAAAAGATGCATGCATACCACCCTTATAATGTCATAAAATTTTTATTTCTCTTTGTTTTTAACTCATTCAACTAGGATCATTGAACATTTGTGTTTCATATTTGTTTATGTGTATATATTTTATATAGTTGTAATTACAGAATATGAATAAAAATGTTTTACTCATTTTCACTTAGCATTACTTTGAATATTACATTTTCCAGGTAGTCATATTTTTTATTCGATCATTATTTCAGTAGTGATAAAATAGTCCATTTAGTTATAACATATAATTTGCTTAACTGTTTTCCTTTTATGTTCATTTAAATTGCTGTTAGGTTTTTTGCTAATATAAGAAATGTTACAGCATACATTAAGCATATTGGCCCATATAAGTCCTTTTTAAAATAATTAATTTAGAATAAATCTCCAGAACTCACATCACAGGGTCAAAAGCTCCATACACTTTTACGACTCTTAAAACCAAATTATTTCTCAAGTCCTGATACCCATTTGCACAGCTGTTAACAAGGTATAAATATGCCCATTTCCCTGGTAAATAACTACTAATTTTGGATTTTAATAGTAACTCTTTTGAATTTTTAAAATAATTCTTCATTATCTGAATCAACCTTTTTTTTTAGTAGTGGCAAATTTGAATGCTTTCTCAAATGCTTACTATATGAACTTCTTTTTAAGTGAATTTCCCATGTCCTTTTTTCCATATATCTGTTGAGACACTGTTGGAGCTCTTATAAAGTTGTATAAGCTTTTTACGTACCATGGAGTAGAGTTTCTCACTCTTGGTATTATTGACATTTCAGGCCAGATAATTATTTGTTGTGGCAGGCTGTTCTGTGATTGTAGGATGTTTGAACAGGTCTCTACCAATTAGATGTAATAGCAACCTTTCCCAACCCCCATCAAGTTGTGACAACCAAAAATGCCTCCTGGATGCAAAACTGTCCCTGGTAAAGTAGCACTACCATAGATTGTAACAACCAAAACTAGAAACACTGCCATAGGTAATAATGATAACTGTTAATTATTGAGCAGTTACTATATGTCAGATACTGTTCTAAGCGCTTTATCTAATTTTATGCATCTAATACCTACAACAATGCTACAAGCTAGATACTCTTAGCCTCCCTTTGCAGAAACTGAGGCACTGATGATTTTAAGTAATTTGAACATGTTCACACAGGTAGTGGAGGCAGGATTTGGACCCAGTGGTCTGACTTCAAAGCCCACATTCCAACCACCACTCCTAGACACCTGTCCTTCCTATTATAGGGCTGCCATTTTTCTATTCTATTGAATCCTATTTTTTGATAGTTTTTATTTTATAAACAAATTTTCATAATCAAAACTGTCAATCTTTTCCCCGACTTCTTTTATTGCTTTCATTCTCTTAAAAGCATCCATTTCTGACATATCTTATAATTACCCTCTCTCTCTGCTTTAAAAAATATTTAATGTTTTACTCTCCTATGTCTTATTTTGACATATAGCTCTAACTTAATTTTTCTCCATATTATTATTTATGATAATAGTTAATAAAGTTTTCAATAATCTGATTTTATTATATATGTACTATCAAATTAAATTGATTAGAATCTCTACTATATTTCACTTAACATTTAAATAATTTTAGTGTTTATATTACAGTGTTTAAATATTATTATTATTATAACAAATGCTACTATCTGTTAGAAACAGTCTTTCCTTATTGTTCTTCATTTTCTTTGGAATATTTTCTGATGTTTTTGTTGTTTAATTTCCATGTGACTTTAAAACCAGTTGATCTAGTTCTGAAAGGAACAATGTTAAATTTGTTTGACATTAAAGCCATAAACTAACTTGGTTGAAAATTGTCATCTTTATAAGATGGAGTTTTATTATCTAGAAAGTACTGGGTAATTTTACAAAATAAAAAGAATGAAATAATGGCGTTCACATAACACATGAACTGAATGAAAATAAGTATTATTCCACCTAGAAATTTAATGTGCACAGTAAGTCAGTGCATATAAACACTCTGACTTAGCAATAAGAATTCCGAACACTCATTTGTAAGTTGATTTTTTAGACATCAAAATTTTTGTTCTGAAGGAAGAACACTGTATAAATGTTAACTTGTTTTCTGGGTAGCCCACAAAATTCACTCTCTCTTAACATAAGGAAATACCCAAAGAGGTCCATCACTCTGTGAAAAGGGCAGAAAAAGTGGGTATAATTTGGAGGTTCCCAGAAATAAAACTTTCTTCTTGTGACAAGCGGATGTTCTGCTTTTTTTAATTCCTGAATACCACCGTAACCAGAGACAGTTCAGAGACCTCCACCCTCCAGCATCAAATCACAGAGCAGAGGTCCAATAGCTTTGTTATTCTCTTGGGACCTTTGTGACCAGGACACACTTCTGGAGATGTTTCACAAGTCTTTACAAGCTTTTTTATTGTCCCATATTATTTTTGTTATACTCTGACTTTTTCTATTGTTAGTAGAGTAACCCTTAAAATGAGGGATTTTCTTTGGAGCAAATCTGTCCCCCTTCATGGTGAGAAAGAGCAGAGGGACAATAAAGTGCCTCCAGAGACCCCATGAATGGTGGTCTCTACGGAGGATGGAAAAGTTGTAGTGACCTTTGAGCTGTGGCAAGAATAATGACACTCCGCACCTCACAGGGTGGAAGCGACAATGAAACTAGCTAATTTATATGAACAACACTTAGGACAGAACTTGGCACATAATTGAGGCTCATATAAAAGTTAGCTGGAATTACTTAGGAGTAATTACGAGGTTTGAAAGCGGAAATGTCTTCCTGATTTTCCCCCGTAAGGTAACTGAAATCAATTCGTACTCACTCTTTAAGTGGCCTCCCTTACCATGCCTTATAAATGGTAACTTACATTTATTTGTCTCCTATTACCCCATCGCTTCCCTCTCAATGTTTTATCTAGAGACTACGTACCTTACGGACATGTAGTCAGGAAATCCTTAACAGATTCTTTAATATAGATTCACATTTCCTCTTTTTAAATTAGTGAAGTGGTTTTTTTCTATAAAATTCTTCATTGCAATTCTTTAAAGAGCCAAGTCAAAGCAAATGTTGCAAAAACTTTCCAGAGTAAAAGGAAGGTTAATTTGAGAACTTAACATGTATTTGGGTGTTTTTCAAGGAAAGCGTATCTTGTTACAAGTGGCAAAAATGAAATAAGGGAGTTTATAGAACATTTCTCCCCGCCACGCCTACAGCAGTCATTGGCTACGTGGGATAACACCTGCTATCCTACTGCTGAGGAGCTACCCTCTGTCCTAACTCTATCTCCCTTCCCAGACTCTCCCACCCACTTCCACTCAGTGATCATTACCTACTAAAATAAAAAGCAGAAAAGTAAACTGCAGTGCAATCAGACAGGGATATGCAAAGTTGGGGAAGATTCTTCATCGGGGAAAACATAAGGGAGCCTCCTTCCTTCCCTCCAGGTGGCCCAGGCAAGTATTCAGAATATCAGAATGACATGTTCATGGCTACATATATCTGTATATATAGATAAGGTAATCATCTATGATGATTACAATATGTATCTACAATACGGCCATTCTCATATTCATTCAAATGCTTCCTAAATATAAAAATCAGCAAATATGGTCAAATTTTCCAAGGCAAAATCTAAAAGAAGTATTTTCATTTGGAGTCTTTGCCAGTGCCCTAGTGAATTCAGATTGCCTGAATTCTTATATTACTACCCAATTACGGAAATAACCATGCAAACAGAATTCTGGTTCCAAACAAACCTCAAACCAGTTGAGAAATGAGGTAGTTGGGTGAATAAATCAGTCTTTTTAAAAGATACTTTTGAGAGTTCACTATCAAGCAGTGTTCTGAGTGCTCTACATGGATCATTCATTTTATCTTCAGGACAACATCACAAAATAGGTATCATAATTATCCTCATTTTGCAAATGAAGAAACTGAGGCTAGTTAACATGCTCAAGGTCACTCATCTAGTGAATGGCAGGGCTGAGACCTGAATCCAGGAAGTCTAGCTCCAAAACTCAACCCCTACCTCCCTTGCAACACTGCCTTTCTGTTGTAATAATAATATTCCAGTGATTTTTAATTATGTGCAACCCCACTTATTATGTGGCCACTAAAGATTATCATGTAGATAGATGTTCTACTTAGAAATATATTAATGCAGTATTAAGTGAAAAGCACAGGTTACAAAATAATGGGATGGGATGTCCCTACTTCTTCTTATAAATATGCACACATACATTATATTTGCCAAGGAAAAAATCTGGAAGAGCATATGCTAAAATGTTGACAGTACTTGTTTCCAAGTGGCAGGATTTTAGATGATTTTACTCAAAATTTTCTGGTTCTTAAAAATTCTATACCTTCTAACTTCTGTTTTCTTTCATTTTTTAATCCACCTACATTAGTAAGAGATTTAAAAAAAAAAGATTCCCTTGTGCTCACAGCAACGTCTGTTAAAATCCAAATCATGACACCAAAAATAATAGCTATATATATATATATATATATTTCCTAAGAACATTTTTCTAGACCATAAAAGTCCAAAATATTTTACTCTAAAATATCTTCAGAGCCATTTTAATGTTTCTCTTATAGCAAACTGTGAAACTCCATCAAATATTCAAAATTAAAGTCTGAACTACTGAGTGATTTTAGAGGAACATTTTTTTAAATTTACAAACTAATCAAAAAATATTGATAGAGTATTGCCCAAAAAACCTTTATGAAACCTTATTTAACATATTAGTTATAAAATGCTTATTAGTATATCAATTATATAAATATAGGGCTTTTAAGAGTATCCCATATCTTACAAAGTAAAAACAATCATTTTTAAATCAAGTTGACACTAACATGTCTCCCTGCCCTTTAAAGCCCAGGTTAAATTGAAGTTATCCATGCAGGTTTCACTGAATTTTCCCCCAGTCCAACACATACTCTACCTCTCCCTCCCTTTCTCAGTGCATTTAGGGCTATAGAGAATTGCTCCCAGATATCCAGATATTAGGGATAAAGGTAATTCCTGAAAGTTAAACTAACAAAATTAGTTTTTAATAAATAGGATTAGCTATCAGCTGAAGTTGTCTTTCAGTACTGGAAGTCCCAGCATGAAACTGTAAAAGCAGATCCTAGAGGTAAGTAGCCAAACTATAATATTGGAAGAACTGAATACACAATGTGAACGGGAGTGTGGATTTCATGGGGTCCAGAACAAGTAATCCCAAGGCGCATGAGTGCACACACGCAGGGCTCGGCCTTGACTCTGAGCCCTTGTTCACTAGCACCCTCTCATTCCTTTATTGGTCTTCCAGTGTAGACGTCCCTACTGAGGAGTGAACATGCTACCCAGCTGACGAGAGTATTTTGGCTCATTTCAAAGTTGTATTATTCACAGAAAATTAATAAATTGGCTTCTAGTTTTCCCATCAGTCTCTAGTAAGTTGTTTTTTTCTATACCTGATAAATTCTAAGTACTGGCACATTTAATTTCTTCACTTGCAAAATTAGGCTGTGGACCCCTCTGGGATAATGCCTCCTGGGCAGCTCCACCCTGTGCAGAGAGAGGGTGAATGCCAGGATTTACATTCTCTTCTACCCTCTCTTCACTCCTTAGCCTCGCCAGGCCTGGCTCTGTGATCATGAGCAGGGAAAGGCTGAGGATAGGAAAAAAACCATCCTGGGAAGTTCATATTCAAGAGGAAAGAGGAGAGGCAGGAAAAGTAACAGTGCTCTAACTACCAGTCCGCCAAGCTAGGATGTCAGTCCGGGCAGCCATGCGGATTTGGGGAAGGCCGGCAGACTGCCTTTCTTTTTCCATATCCCCCTGCCAGAGATAACCTCTGTCAACCATTTGGAATTCATCTTGGATGTTCAGCAATAATGTTATGCCAGTTTTCAAGTTACGATGGTACTGTATATAAAACTTTATAAGTACATCTCATGCAAAGTATACAATAATATACAAAGTGAATAATAACAATAGCTGGTTTTTATTGAACTGGAACTCTCAGCTGCTGCACTCCAGTAGCTCTGCTAGAATCCCCTGTAATTAGACATATGGTTATTTCCAAATTTTTGCTGTGAAAATAATGGTTATTTTGACTATAAAGCTTTTTCTAACATTTAGGAAAGCTTCCAATCTGGTAATTTCTCAGAATCTGCATTAAAAGATATACATTTTAAAATGTTTTATTATGTATATTTAAGATATATGTGATGCTATGCGATACATATAGATAGTAAAATGGTTACTAAAGTGAAGCAAATTAACACATCCATCATCTCACAGAGTTACCCTTTTCATGTGTGTGGCAAGAGCAGCTCAAATCTACTCATTAAGCAAAAATCCTGAATACAAAACAATATTATTAACTATACTTCTCATGTTGTACATTAGATCTCTAGATTTGTTTATCCTATATATCTGCTACTTTGTATCCTTTGATCTCTATGTCCCCATTTCCCCTCCCTCACCCCAGCCCCAGTAACCACTGTTTTATGTATTTGACTTTTCTTTTAAGATTCCAGATATAAGTGAGATCATCCAATATTTTTCTTTCTGTCTCTGGCTTATTTTACTTAGCATGATGTCCTTCAAGTTCATTCATGTTGTAATAAATGGCAGGACCTCCTTCTTTAAGGATAAATAATATTCCATTCTACGTGTGTATGTATATTTAAATTTCTTTATTCATTCATCCATCAATGGATACTTAGATTGTTTCCACATCTTGACTACTATGATTAATGCTACAGTGAACATGGCATGCAGATGCTGTTACGAAGTCATGATTTCCTTTCCTTTGGGTACACACCTGGAAGAAAATTGCTGGGTCCTATGGTAGTTCTATTGGTCATTTCTTTAGGAACGTTGGCACTATTTTTCATAACGATTGCACCAATCTACATTCCCACCAACAGTTTCCTTTTCTTCACACTCTCACCAACACTTGTTATCTCTCATCTTTTTTTATAATAGCCAAAGAGATACACATTTTTAAACGTACTTGATATATATTGTCAAGTTGCTTTCTGAAAGGACTGTACAAAAATATGCCAACGTGTGATACTGTGATCTAAGAAGGAAGCAGCCAGGCAAACAAGAGCAAAGCATATGAGCCATAAGTGTGACAGCTGCCACCCAAAAAGTGAAAGTGATCTTGGACAACATTGAGAACACTCACATCCAAAACAAGGGAGGTGGCGCAGTTGTACTGAGATGGGAAAGATTATACTCAGGGTATTAATTTCAATGTGGGTATGGATATCAACAGTTAACACAAATAGAGAAAAGAATCAGGATGAAGAGGAAATTTTAGACTATACTTATTGAGAATTGTTAGAGCAATTATGATTTCTTAAGCTGAAGAAGAGGGAAGACAAAATGAACTCAACTATACTGATGTGTCAAGCTCTGTAGTAGGCATCAATATTCATTAGCTCGTGTATTTTCTGTGACCTTATGTCCCTAAGACACTGCTAGTCATATCTGAACACTGAAGCTAAGCAGGCTCAGGGCTGCCTGGCTGGGTGGGAACTCTCCCTTATGGGAAGACTATATGGGATAATGGTTAAATGCAGCTGTGTGGCCACCAGCAAGTTACTAAACTGTTTTGCCTCAGTTTCTTTATCTGAAAAATGGGATAACAACGGTATCTACTTCACAAGGTTCTCATTAGGCATATGGGAAACAATATACATACCTGACACACAGGACACAGCCAGTAACGGTTAGCGATGATTTTCATTATCCTTCCTACAATTCTAGGAATTGGAAATCACTATTTCCATTTATAGAACAAGAAACAGTTCATAAAAGTTAAATAAATTAGCAAGGTCACATATTAGAAAGATAAAGCTAATATTTTGTCCCAAATCTGATTTTAAAATCTGGGTTTTTGTGTTTTTGTATTTTCCTTTTCTTTACTTGAAGTTTCCTTCTTAATAGAAGACTTGCAGGAAAATCTGAGATCTGTTTACAGATGCTTTAAGGGTAGGCTCACAGATGCATAGGACTAGATCTTCCATGTCGCCTTCAAAAACAGATCTGATTCCCATGAGTGAAAGTTCTTTTGGACTTACTATAAACAGAAGCTTTATAAATTTACGAAGTTTATAACTTTGTAAATTTCTCCTTGTAATAAGGAGAAAAGAAACATGTTCAAATGTAGATGGGCATCTTTAATGGGGTAGTAAATTGTACATCACTGTTGGTGCACAAGCAGAGATTAGATGGTGACTTACTGAGGATGTTGCAAAAGAGATCTGTGTAATTGCCTCCAAGGGCGCCCTGACCTACTGTGACCAGCAATGTCTTTGGGACGGAGCTTCTATCACACAAATACTCCCTTTCCCCTGTTTCAAGGGCAGGTGGACTTCCTGGCCAGTGTCAGGGACCAAGGATGAGTGTGGCTTCCCTGGCGTCTCCAGAAAGACATATCTTTCTCCTCTGATCACTTTAGGTGATTTTTGCACATCATTTATCAGATGACTGAGTTATTTGTACTCAAATGTAAAAGGACTTTCTAGGTCATGGATAGAAGTCTTAATGCCTCTGAGCTCATATGCACAGCTTCAAGACCTTCCTCTGTCACTGACCATAGCTCAGATTCTTACTCTAGGGAATCCTAGGGAAAGGAATCTCTCAGTTCTCAGGACCAGTCTTCCCATATACTTTGCTCTTTCCCCAGCTCCTGCCAAGGATCTTGTGCCCAACTCTGCTCCAGGTGAGAGAATGCTGCCAGGCCAGGCCACGTTGTCCTCAGGGAATGACTATCCCAGGCCCTCAGGAAGCTGCACTATGGCTGAGGCAGATGGGGAGGAAGAGCACGACCTACTGCCCGGCTCCGTGTCAGCTTTTTCATTAGTGCCTCAAAGCAACACTGCTCGAGCTCAGATTCTCACAACATTGTTACATTAATATGACATTTTCTTGTTTGCAGTGTTTCTCCAAGATATCCTCTCTTATTTCTCTTTACCCACACAAGTAAGTGTCCTTACAGGTGAAGCATCTGTCAATTATGACTAGGTTGGATACGTATACAAGAAAACTCAACCAACAGTAGCTTAATCAAGATAGGATTGTATTTTATCTCATGTGAAAGGGAAGCCTAGGAATGCAAGGCTGCTGCCGTAGCTCGTCAAAAGCAGGGACCCACACTCCTCTCTCTGCTTCGTCATCGTTAGTGGCTGGTTTCCATCCTTAAGGTGACCTCATGGCAACCTCGCAGTTGCAGGAGTCCCAGCTGTCATCACACTCTTATCCTGGATGAGAGGAGGGGAAGAGGAGAAAGGGTGTATTTCCCTTTCCACTTTTATTCAAAGAGATTTCCCATTGGGCCACCACCATCTGCGAGGAAGGCTGGGAAATGTACTTTGTTGTTTGTTTGTTTATTTTAATCTGGGCATAAATCTATTCCTGTCCATTTAGGGGTCTATTGCTAAAAAAAAAAAAAAAAAAGAAGAAGAAGAAGAAGAGAATGATTATTAAGGAGGTAAATAATAGTCTGACCAAGGAAATTGGGGCTAATAAAGATTAAATGACTTGGCCGGGGTAATCAACTAGTTTCTTATATGTGCCCTGAGAAATCTTTATGACTCTCTGCTGCTGCTGCACAGCCCTCAGGGACATATTGATACCTTATTCTATATAAGTGGAGCCCTTCTACACCTTACAGTGGTACATGTATGACTTGTGTAGTTATATATGGCAACCCGTCTTTTCCTTCTGCACTTGGTAGAATTTTGTATGTAATACCTCTCATCTCCACTTCCAGGAACCCTGCCTGTCACACTCGAAACATTTGGAGCCTAATATTCATTGCTGCATATAGAGGGGTTAGGTCACTGTCCATGTATTAGGAGCTCTCTTTCTGCCTAGGCAATAAGCCCTCTTTAAGTTTCTACATACCTGGTTAGGGCCTCTCCTGATTAGGAGAGGTGGGAAGAGGCCATAATCCTTTTCGTCTGGTAACTGGGTGGGTAAATCAGGTAGTTTGCACTTCAAGCCCATTTTCTTCAATTTGTGTGAAAGTATATATTAAACACACCAGTTTTTAAAGGTCTCAGTTGTTTACTAGAAAGTATCCATTTTAGGGGTTATAAGAATTTTCCTACTATTAATAAAGCAATACTTTGATTTTCATCTAAATATGATCTGTGTGTATGTTTCCTTATTTAGAACCCTGAGGGATGGGAAGAAACAGCTAATAATACCACTTTCTTATAAATAAAATAAGCTATATTTATGGTTATAGTTTTAAAAAATTAATTATTGTATTTTATGATTGTATGTCATAATATATATGACACTTTAAAAGTAACTAAATATATTGCTGAAACATTTGCTATTTTCGCTTTCCCCTAAAAGTTGACTCTAGGGTGAACACACCAGTTAATTAAAGATTTGGGTTAGGTGGGTTCTATTATTTGAGGTTCTATTGTATTAAGTCATGAATGCAACCAGCTGGGATGCTGCTTTCCTGATAAAATAGGATGTGGGTGCACTTTCACGGCTAGAATTCTATTTTTTTGAAGATGTGATCACTGCAGCCTGAAATCAGGAAATGAGGAAACCGACAGAGTCTTCTTCAGGCCACCTTGGGGTCTTTCAGTAAACTGAAAGTAACTGACTGAGAAAGGAATCTCCAGGAGAGGCCAGGGGAGTACCACCAGCCCACCACCTCAGAGAAGTTCAAAGCCAAGCCGCTCACAGAAAAAATGCTCAACCACAGGGCGGATGTGCTGCTTTTCACACCCCAAGTCATTTATCTGAAAAGCAAAGACAGTAAGTTCTTGAATTGTTGACTATGTTAGGACTGGTCCAGGAGAAGAGATAAAGAACACACTAAGCATCCTCTTCCCATGTTTTCCTGTCTCGCTTGTTTCTCCTAGGCATATTCCCTAGACCTTATTTCTTCACTTTTTCAACAGGAAATTATAAAATTAAAACAATTATTTTTAACCCTTAGGGGTATTCGTTTAATTAATATGTTCACTGTTATGTCTATTGTGAGAATGGGAGGAGCTCCCTGGGAAGTGAATGCAAATTCCACGTGGACAAATGACAAGAGCATTAATTAGCTCAACATGCCACTAAGGCTTTAATTCTAATAGTCTATTAAATAAATTAGTAACAAGAGATTCCAAAAAGAATGAGTTTTCCAGAAGAATTATGCTTCAAAAAGCCAGAGTAATGTAATCAATTAAGCCCCCAAAATAAGCCAATTAAGTAAAAAAACCAGAAATATTCAAATGTCCTTTGGTATGTTGGCATCATCAAGTTCTCACTGGCTTCGCTACTTATTGTGCCTACAAAGTAATGTAAAAAAAAAAACCTTTGCGGTCATCCCACACATGCATCTTCTATAGGAAGGTCAGAAAGTTGCCCAATTATTTGCCCAGTTTAGATACGACTTAAAGCCTACGCAAAATATTTCTGCTGAAAGCATGCTTGAATGTGGAGGCACTGGAAAAATAAGTCGTCTGGACCAGCTGTTGAGGCACAAACTATCACCGGACAATTTTAGCACCATTCAACTCCTGCTGCAACCACATTGATGGGTATGGAAATTCTGTACATTCTGTTAAATCATTTGCATACTGGAGCAGTATGCAAATACTGGAACAGAAGCCCAGAGCTTAGCTCTCTTGCATTTCCCACACTCTTCTCTGAACTCCTGTCTCACTTATGATCAATACCACATGGTTTACTGGGTAGTCATGCAATGCTCTATTGTTTGGATCCCCAAGCAGATTGGAAGCTCCATATGCAACAGGGACCATTTTTATATTTATCATGTATCTCCCGCAAATGCCTTTACAGAACTGGCCGTGCTTACTTGCATTTATTCATCCATTCATTCAACTAATGTGTATCAAGAGCCTATTATGTGCCAGAACCTATTTCTACATACATGCTGCAAATATGAACTATACAAGGTGTCTGCCCTGTATAAGGTCTCTAGAAGGGCTTAACTTTGAATGAAATGAAGAGACAGTAAACAAACAAGAAAAATACCAGAGGTAACAGATATGATAAAAAATTAAAATACTGTGATATGATAGAAAGGAACTGAGTGGCTACATTGAATTGCGAGGTCAGAAAATACCTCTCCAAGAGGTGACATCTAGCTAGAGATGTAAATAACAAAGGGCTTCCTAATGAACTGGTTGGGCAGAGCATAGCGAGAGAGGAGCATATGAAATGAGGTGGGAGAATAGCAGGAAAGAGATCTCAGGATTTTTGGAACCCAGTTAGGCATGTGGATTTTATTCTAAATGCAGCTCAGGGTTTTACCCAGAAAGTTAAATATTCTCATTTACATTTTTTAAAAAATTTGCTAGCTATTGTGTGCAATAGGAAACAAAAACAAGGAATCAGAGAGAGAAATTACACAATTGCAATAGTCCATGAGAAATATTTTGTTGTTTGAATGAAGGCAGTATTAACACACACAGAGAGAAGTAGATGAAGGCGATGTTTTGGAGGCATAGTCAAGAGGATTTGCTGATGAATCTCTTATGGGGTAATGATGAAAAAAGGAGGAAACCAAGGATTGCTCAGATTTTTGGCTTAAGCAATTGAGTAAGTGATGAAGACGTTTACTGAGCTGTATGAGGAACAGGTGTGTAGGATATAAGGGTGGAAGGAGAGTCAAGAATTGTCTTTAATTTGAAATGCTAATTGAAGACATCCAGGTTGAAAGGTCTACTAGGCAGTTGAATATAGACTTTCTAAAAGAAGCCTCATTGGCTCCTCTATGTTATCAGAAACCATGGGACTGCACGAGAACACATCTTATGGTTAGGAAGAGAAGCTAACAGGGCCCTTCCTGTTTATGTTAGTTATTAGCAGATAACAGAGCTAAACAAATAAGAGGGTGGGGCAATGGATTTTCACAGCACATATATCAGAAGGTTGAGAGTAAGTATGAGATTCCCTTCTCTGTTTTAGCAGAAGAGGACACCGATAGTGGTAATTTGATATCTTCACCAAGTCGTTCAAAGTAACAAAAACACCTGACAAACATCACTGAGTACTGGAAGAATGAACGTTGTGTATTCATTGCACTTCTATTTTAGTAAACATATGTATGTATTTCACATATTCACAAACTAGACTGTGAATGATCACATCATGATTAAATAGAAAATTGAAATGACATCTGCCTAAGACGGCTCTGTAATTTTTTTGACCTATGAAATACAAGAATAAAAAAAGCTCGCTGGCATTTTATCATGGTTCCCTTGAATAAATGTTATTTGTAGTAAGCATACAAATACAACTGGGGCGGGATAATGGAGTTCTTTCCTAGAGAAGAAAGTAAAATGCTTCTTCTTAGAATGCCTATTTTCCCACCAACAGTGTATGAGCGTTCCTTTCTCTCTGCATCTGAGCCAGCATCTATTGTTTTTGCACTTTTTAATAAATTAGTACAACCCCTATGGAAAACAATATGGAGATTTCTCAAAGAACCAAAAGTAGACCTACCATTCGATTCAGCAGTCCCACTACTGGGTATCTACCCAAAGGAAAAGAAGTCATTTTATCAAAGAGGTACCTGCACTCAAATATTTATTACAACATAATTCACACTTGCAAAGATATGGAATCAACCTGAGTGACCATCATTCACAAGTGGATTAATAATTCGTGAGTGGATTAATAATTTGTGAGTGGATTAACAATTCATGAATGGTTTCATAATTCATGAGTAGATTAACAAAAGGTGGTATATGTATATCATGGGGTACTAGTCAGCCATAAAAAGGATGAATTAATGCCTTTTGCAGCAATTTGAAACAAAATGAATCATTATCCTAAGCGAAATATGTCAAAAATTGAAAAAAATCATCACTTGTACTCTTTAATAAATTGGAACTAACTGATGGGCACACAAGTGCACAAAGGGAAGTGAAGTCATTGGAAACCAAGCAGGAGGGAGAAGAGAGGAGAGGAGCAAAAACCCACCTAACAGGTGCAGTGAACACTATTTGGGTGATGGGCACATTTATAACCCTGACTCAAGCCATGTAACAAAAACATTTGTACCCCCTTAGTATTTTGAAATAAATAAACAAATAAATAATTCTCAAAAATAAACTTAAGCAAAAAAAAAACCATCAAAAACAGTATATTTTCTAATTACAAAAGTAATGTAACGTATTATTATTATTAAAACATCAAATGTAAAGCTAAAGCCCACCTTGACAACATCCCCCAATCTCAGGCCTGTCCCTAGAAGTAAGCATTTTATCAGTTTTGTACAAATGTCTCAAGTCCTTTGCTCCCTCGAGTGTATGTGTATACGTGTGCATGTGTGCATGTGTGTGCATACGTGTGCATGTGTTTCTGTGTAATATATGCTGTTGTTTGTGTGCACATTTGTGTGCATTGTGTGTGTGCACACATGTGCATACATGTACATGTGTCTGAATGTGTGTAATAGATACGATTGCTGCCCTGACCAGATTCCCTTTTCTGCTGCTGCTCGAGTTGGCTAAAAGAAACTCAGAGCTTCCCCTTTTTCTGAAAAATTGCCCTTGGCCAAAGAGAGCTGTGACTGCTCCCCCGCACTGCTAGGGGAAGAGGGCAGGGCACACTTGGTCAATGACAGCCGACACATGGATACAAAATGGCCTCAAGGTGGGACCCACTCTGATGCAGTTCAATCATGCTGAGCAGGGCTCCACCTGAGACCACATTGTTGTTCAGCATTCTTACCCATCCTACCCTGCTTCCCTCATGCCTCTTCTCATGACAGCTCTTTCCCAATAAATCGATAAATACCTTGAGTAAGAATCACCATCTCAGATTCTGCTTCTTTGGAACCCAATTAAGGCAGTATATTTTCTAAATATCCATGTTATGTGTACAAAAGCAAGGTTTACACAGATGTTAACATAACGTGCATATTATCAGGAGGTTTTCTTAAGTAACAATTTTTTTGGAAAGTTTTTGTATCAGCATGTATACATTTATTCCATTGTTTTTAACTGCAGTACAATATTACATTGTGGGAAATAGAGATAATTTACCAAACATAAAAAATGTTCCAGTGCAGTAAACAAATGTCACTGCTGTTGGTTACATTTCCTTGATTACCAGAAGTAGAGTCATCGTGTGTGTTTATAGTCCATTTTTGACTCCTTTTCAGTGAATCGTCTTCATACTCTTTGCCTACTTTTTGATGGGATTATTTGTCTGTTCTTATTTATTGTCATTGGTTCTTTATAAATTCTAAATATTGCTCATTTGTCTTTAGTATATTGCACCTACTTTTTCCTAGTTACGATTGTCTTTTATGTGATTTTTGATGGTCTTTTGTGTTAGTCAGAAATTTGGTAATATACTGAATTTTTGTGTTTTTGTGGTCTTTTGGGTCATCTAAAAGTTTTATAATTTGTTGAAGATAAAACAAGTTTTACATTGTATTTTAATGCATTTACAAATTTGCTTTAAGAAGACCATGTCCACCACAAAGCCATCAATGCATCCTCCTATATTTCCTTTTAATATTTTATAGCTATTACTTTACTCCACCTAGATTGTTTTTGAGTTAATGGCATTAAATATTAATATAATTTTATTGTTTTTTCCTAAAATGTGTAGCTAAGGTCTCATATGTACATGAATGAGCTCATTCCTGGGATTCTCAATTCTGTTCCATTGATCTTTTTGTTTTTTTCCCTTTTCTAATATCATAGATTTATGATATTTTGATTCCAAGTGGTGCATGAGCCCCTTTTGTTGCTCATTTTGTTTGTTTTTAAATTTGCTTGGCGTTTTTGTGTGTTTATTCTTCCATATGAGTTTTAGAATTAGCTTGTAAAATTCCATGAAGTTTCCTTTTAGAATTTTTTTTTTTTTAAAGACCATCAAGCTTTATTTTCTTTGTAATGTAAGAGCACATAGGAACAATATTCTCTTATCTTTGAAAGGTCTTTTCTTTTAAAGGCAATAGTTAAAGGAAAGAGGTACTAATATTGCAGGCTGGTATTCAGGTCTTTCTTATCACAACCAATTAGAAACAAGAATCTAAAGACTGGGTGTGAAGCAGAAAACAATCACAGATGAAAAGAGTGACAATTATGAAGGACTGACTTATCAATCCTATTAGGCAGGTAGAAATCTAAATATTTAGTAAATAAGCATTTTATTAAATGCTGCATGATG